>JBAMAX010000782.1:0-16772 GCA_037043745.1 Chymomyza amoena
TGGCTGCAGTTTTAGATAGTTTTGTTTCCAAAAAATTTGATCAGATACAAATCGTTTGTAAGCACAGTAGTTGAGATTTGTTTGCAACGAAGGTATTCAGAAATAGGGAGTAGAAGAGTTTAGTACTACAATAAATAAACAAAAACGGTAGAGCTTGAGTAGATAAATTTTTAAAAACAAAATAAAAATATTAGTCAATAAAAACCTAATGAAAATGAGCTAAAATTTGGGGATTTCGCAAAATATTTATGGTAAATTTAAAAGTATTTTTTAAAATTGGGACTGTTATTCCCCAATCCGAATTTTTTTAAAAATCTCTCATAAATGAATCTTTCATGAAATCTATCAATTTTAGCTAATTTTTTAAAATAATTTTTTTTCAAGATATTTTTATACCCTGTACCGTATGGTACAAAGGGTATATTAAGTTTGTGCAAGCCGAAAATGTATGTAACATATATAAGGAGTCGTCGGAGACATCCCAAAGTTACCTAAAATATGATCAGGGTGACTAGAGAACTCGATATACCCATGTCCGTCCGTCTGTCCGTTTGAACGCCTAGATCTCAAAGATGGTAAGAGCTAGAGCAACCAAACGTTCACATTAGATCCCATATTATTCCATAGGAGACATGTTTATTTTATTTTTTTGATATCGGGGTTAAATTATATAGCTCCCATAGGATTGTTTCTGACGTCCTCAAAAAAAATAAAATAAAAGTCTTACATCAATAGTCCCTTTGTTTATAAAGACATCGTTATTTAATATATATGACACTCAAAAGTTTTTTATTGTTCCCAAACACTGTTCCAAATTTGATCCAAATCGGTTGACTACATCATATAGCTCCCATTGGACGAATCGGCCAAAATAACTTTTTTTCTTTAAAACCAGATAACCAGATTTGGCGGTCAGAATTTTTTAGAGTATTTAAGTAATGTACAAAATTTGAACAAAGTCGGTTGGCTACATCGTATAGCGCCCATAGTGCCGGTCTTCCAAAAAATCGATTTTTGAACAAAATTTGTTGTGTTTCGTTTGTTTGTGAAGATATTGGAACCACATTTGGTATTCCTAAGTTTTTTATAGTTTCTAAGCACTGTACTATATTTAATTGAAATCGGTTGATTTTTTTATAAAGTTTTTTTTACAAAATGCGTTGTGTATCGTATTTTTGTAAAGATATTTGAACTAAATTCGGCATTCAGATCTTTTTTAAGGTATTAAAGTACTGTGTCAAAAATGGCCGAAATCGGTTGACTTTATCAGGAACGATCGGTCAAAAAAAAAAATGTTTGCTTAAAAATTCTTCTGATTTTATGAAGGAACTGGATTTTATTGCAAGTTACAGGGTATCCCAAAGTCGTCTGCGCACGACTCTACGTACGCCAGTTTTTTTTTAACATAAAACTTCCCGAATGACTTTCGAGTACGGGCCCCTCCGAAATCTCCGGGCTCCGAGGGAAAAAGTCCCCCGGTAGTAATTTTTTGTTACTCATGGACAGACTTATGTGCAATCCATTTTGTTAAAAATAGTAAAGATAATTTGTTTTTATGTGTTGTTTTTGTTTTAAAAGTTTTTTTTTAAATATATTTTATTATTGTTTGCTTATAATTATCTGAGCTTCGTTTTGGCTGATGCCCGGGTGATATGAGCAAGTGAGGAAGGGTTGTATAGTCTAAAAACAATTTTTAATGTCGAAGTTGTGTTTAATTTTTTTAAAGCATGGCCCTATGCTCCACCTTGGAACTCTAGGAAATATATGATATATGATATCTTCTAAGATATTCAGTTTTTTTAAGAGTTTTTTATATCGGATCCAAGGGTAGACTTGCTCAAAGACAATAACTTAGTTGTTGCATATGCAATGTACTTTTCTTCTGTATCTCTAAAAGTTTTTTATTAAAGTAGAACACAGTACACAGAAAGCTTATTTGATTCGCTTTCTACCTTAAAATCGAGCTCTTTCCCAACGGCTTCTTTTGGGAGATTTTTCTAAGGTTCAGGAACCGCTAGATCTCTTAGATATATGAAACATGTTTTATGAACCACTGTAGACAGACATTACAGTACTCTGGGATATTAAATCACAAAATATTTAATGCATTTGAAGCCGCCACTCTCCAACCCTCCCCTGGCGTAAACCAAAAAGTTTAAAATAAAAATTTCTCAAAAACGATGCAAAAAATTTTCAAGTCTACAAAAACTTGATCAATTTCAATAGTTTATGATCGGTGCAGCTCCATGCTTGATGACATCGAAATGACTCTATGAGAAAAGAAAAAAAACCCATGAAAGCCGTTGGCTGTGGCTTGGTTCGCTGTCCGGTAATCATCAAATCCAGCGACTAATGGCAACAACTTAGCGAAAAGTCCAGAAACTGTCAATAAAGTGCGGGCCTAAAAGACCCGCCAACAAAACAAGCCACGTTATAACATGTTTTTTTAATGGATGAGGCCTACGCCTTTTGTTTTTCTGTGTGCAACAATATGGTCATTATCATTGTCATCATGATCATCACGATCATCAGAGACATTGCCACCGGCATTGCGACTTTTGTAGCTGACGATTGCAACAACAATGAAATGTGCATATTAACTATGGATGGATGGTCTGTCTGGTCAAAAGCAGAGGAGACTTTCACAAAACTCGAAAAACAACAACAACAACTGAGTAAAAACTAGATATAAACAAATACGACGAGTAAATATGTATTTAAAATTGTTAATATCATTTCTTTTGAGTATTTTACATTTTTGTATTTGCCAACAATCAACAATTTACATATAAATTTTTAATTTAATTTGAAAGACTCACTGCAGACGTGCAAGTTGAGCTTAATTTAAGATTTGCTCAAACAAAGAAAATAAGTTTAATAAAAAAAATGTTTTAGTTAAAAAACGAACAAACAAAAAAAAAACTCTGGCGTCTAACGAAGAAATTCGCAAAGCAAAAACTGCATATTGGCACGAACTCGTAAAAAAACGCGAACTTGGCGAGACTTTTGCAGTTACGCAGACGCAGTTCGTTCAGTTCGTTTGTGGGTGCCCCTTGAGTTACCCCCGGGTGGAGCCTGACGAGTCGCTACTCCTCGCTTAAGCCCAATGTAATTATGCACACATTATAGTGCAGCTTTTCACTTTTTATGAGGTATGTGGTGCTTGGGTGTTTATTATGTCTTAGAGTGGGTGCAGATTTTCCTTTTCTTTGGACACGCACTTTTAATGGCATTTTTTTTTTATAGTTTAAGCCATATAGGTATATTTATATGCAATACATTATGTATGTCCTCCACACACTATTGTTGGCTTGTTATTTATTTCTTTTTATATAATACAATTTAACATATAACAAGCCATAAATAATGCATGGTCTTGAACCACGGTGCATGCAAAGCGGTTTTGGCGCGTTTTACACGCGTAATAAAACGCGCTGCTGTTTATCGCCGTAAAAACACCCACTAAAAAGACAGTGGGTGCTCGCAAGCAAGTTTAGTATAAAAAATTAAGTTTTTAAAGTTGAAAATTTATGGGCTGAATACTAGAAAATGTGAGAATTCTCTGGGCATTAAATTAACACACATATTCTTGTAAGAAAAGTTATGATATCCTCTGAAACAAATTCTTCACGGTAAGATAATATCTGCTTAAAAAACTTAGAAAAGTTATAATATTATTATTCCTTTATACATATTTATCTCAGTTAAAGCAAAAGGTAAATAAAATAGCCAGAAATTCCGTGGTAATGAAGTTTCTAAGCTGTGAAGAAAATTTTTAGTATTAAATTTTGAAAAAAATACTAAAAAATCGTGGATACGGTATTTTTAGGTTGCTATTTGGTAGCCAACCGCTTTAAAGATAAAATAGGCTGAATTTCCCGGGTAACGAAGACTCAGAGCTGTGAAGCAAGTTTTTAGTACTAAACCTTGAAATAAATACTGAAAAATTGTAGACACGGTATTTTTAGGCTGCCAAATCGGTAGCGAACTGGTTTAAAGATAAAATAGGCAGAAATTCCCTGGTAGACTCAGAGCTGTGAAGCATATTTTCAGAACTAAACTTTGAAAAAATACTGAAAAATCGTAGACACGGTATTTTGAGGTTGCTAATTTTGTAGCGAATTGCTTTAAAGATAAGCACTTAATTCGGGGGTCGTTAAGTATTTACTTAATTGGAGCTGAAAAGAAAATTTTAGTACTAAACTTTGAAAAAAAATACTGAAAAATTGGATGAACGGTATTTTTAGGTTGCTAATTTGGTAGCGAACTGCTTTAAAAATAAAATTGGCAGAAATTCCTGGTAAAGAAGACTCAGAGCTGTGAAGCATATTTTCAGAACTAAACTTTGAAAAAAATACTGAAAAATCGTAGACACGGTATTTTTAGGTTGCTAATTTGGTAGCGAACTGCTTTCAAGATAAGCACTTTATTCGGGGGTCGTTAAGTATTTACTTAATTGGAGCTGATAATAAAATTTTAGTACTAAACTTTGAATAAAATACTGAAAAATTAAATGTATGGTATTTTTAGGTTGCTAATTTGGTAGCGAACTGTTTTAAAGGCAAGCACATAATTTGTGGGGTCGCTAAGTATCTATTTAATTGAATTCGACTGAAACTTTATATCTGAAAGTTTTCCTGTCAAATTTTAATTTTTACCTTAGTATTTATTGGTTTTTAAGGAATTTTAAACAGTAGAATCAATAAGATGAGTCCAGATGAAAACGTAAGAATTTTCCTAAAAAGTATATTACTTAGTATTCAATTAAAGCTGCACATTGAAGGGGTTTCATAGTTAAATTATGTATAATGTAACCTACTTGATTTGAAACCTAAAATGAATTTACATAAATTTCAGTATTTTTTAATAAAGGCAAATACAGAGTTCGAAGTAAATAAATTATTGCCATTGATACGATTCAATTTACTAAAAAAAAAACAAAAAGTTGGTGTTGGAAAATATGACAAAAAAAATCTAGGGGTTTCTTGTTTAAATTTCGTTCAATACATATAAAATACTAGACTTACTTTTGAAAAAAAGAATAAATTTCAGTATTTTTTAAAAAAGTCAGATACAGAGTTCGGAGTTATTAAATTTGTGCCATCGGTATGTTTAAATTTGCAAAAAAAATACTAAATTGGTGTTGGTAAATGAGACAACAATGATTTGAAAGTGTTATTAGGAACTAGAGTTGATTAACTTTCCTAAAAAATATTTCTATAAATAATTTTTTACTTCAATTGCGATTATTTACTATTGCTTCGAAGATACTTAAAAATTGAATTTTTTTGATAAATATAATAAAACATTATTTTTTTTTATTAATAAGGTGATTCACGATAAAATACAGGGTGCGCCATTTGAATGTGGTCGATGGAAATATTGAATAACTTTGACAGATTTCAACCGATTGACGTCGTCGAACACATTTTGGAAAGGTTATTGCATTACAATTTTAACCATGAATCGACTCACGCCCAAAGAACGCGCGGAAATAACGTTATTCGAGTGAGTGAATCGGAGGCCGATTTTTGGGAGCGAATTTTAATGACTGATGAGGCCCATTTCACGCTATCTGGCACTGTAAATAAACAAAACTGTCGCATTTGGGGGAAAGAAAATCCTCCTACTATCCATCAAACTCCACTGCATGATCAGAAAGTGACTGTTTGGGCAGGTGTCTGCTCAAAAATTTCCATCGACCACATTCAAATGGCGCACCCTGTATAAGCTTCTAATATTTAAAATTTTCGTGTCACAATGTTAGTTACCAAACTTCTCTGAAACGGCTAGACCGATTCTCATAAAATTTTGTGTGCCTATTGGGTAGATATGAGAATCTGCCAACATCTATTTTTCATATCCCTTAGTGATAACAAACATTTTTTTTTTTTTAATTTTTGGACAAATTTGTTTATATTTTGTTTGACCTTGACTTTGCGATAGAGCTATAGATACAGTTTAAAAATTTTATAATTTTATTCTTTTCTAATTGCTAAATTATTTATTTAAGTTACTTGGTCAAGTCAGGGAAGTCGAAAAATGTGGCCTAAATTAACCTTAACATTTCCGTTTTATATTTTATTTTTCAACTAATCTATATATAAAAGAAACTTATATTTAACGTGTTACGGATGTTCTCATGAACGCGTCGATGAATTACAAATCTGATGTATGTGAGTTTTAGAGGTTGTTAATACGGAGGTTTTAAGCCTATTGTGTGTATTGGTTCGTGAGTTAAGCCCATTTTTGTGAATATCGTGAATATAGCTTAGTAGAAAATTGTTCAAAACCGGGTATTGAACATTAAATGCAGACAGAAGCGTAGTCGCAAAGGGATACGTAGCATCTGTGGGACATGAATTTATTAGAGATGCGAGCGCTCTTAAGAATACTTAAGTTGGGCCATACGGCTTCAAAAAAAAAAAAAAAAATCCAAAAATCTTATGATTGTCTAGATAAGCTAACTAGAGAATCTAACGATCTATATACTTTAAGACTATTCAAAAAGTTTGGGCAGAACAACGTCTGCCAGGCCCACTAGTATTTATAATACAACATTTTCTTGAGAAAAAGCTACTTGTTTATTTTCACAGTTTTCAGAGTAATTCAAGAGTATATTTAATACCTTTACCTTGCTATTATGGAAATATAATCTTTTATATATTAGTCATATTATATTACGGTTCGTTGACATTTGAGGGTCCTCACTTTGTTGGGCATTAATGCATGACTTTGAAAAGTTCGATAGAGTGTTGTAAAAGGCGACATTAATTAATGGGTGGATCATATTTTGCCTGCGATTCGATGTGCATCATTAATTTTTAAAAATTGTTGAAAGCAACAGAAATATTAACTACTTTGAGTCAGTTCCATTTAATAGCTCTCATAATACAAGCTTTACTCTTTAGTGGCTCTTCTAACTGAGTGTCTACTGTAGCAAGATGTTACAGACAGTTGGTTTTTGAATCATGCTATGACGGTTGTGTGATTTTCTGTGAAACGTGATTAAGATTGATTAGAGCTTTGGTAGTTCTCGAACTCACAACAAGATATAAATATATACTAAATGTAGAGTACATGCTTATCATTAAAAGTATTTAAATGTAGGTGAATCTTATCGGCGAAAATTTGAAATTACCAGCGGGTGGTCTACTTTGTCGACTTTATTTATAGTGTCAAGAAAAAAAAAAGAAATGCACATATTTTATATACTAACATTTTTTTCTCGTTGCAAATTTATTTATTTATGTATTTTGTTTTATGGTTAATTAGCTTGTCTGTGTAAAGTTCAAGCTCAAGCTTAATTTTTCTTTGCCTCATTCATTTGTTTCTCTCTTTTTTTCTGTGTTAAACTTTTATTTTTATTTTTGTTGCTAAGTTTTATTTGTTTTCTACAACTTTTAGACGCACATAACTAAAAAAAAGCAAAACTTTAGCTGAAATTCAACAATGATATTTATTTATTTTTTTTTTGTATTTTTTTGGTATTTTTCTATAGCTGTAAATCATCTGCTTGTTGTTTTTTGTTGTTTATTTCTCTTTTACTTTGTGCGTCAAGTTGGCACGACAAAATGGAGAAAGTTTTTTTTTTAAAATTTTTTTTTTATTTATTTGTTTTTTTTTGCAAAGCGAAAAATACAACTTTGTAATAAAACTCATTATATACAACGTGAATTAAGCAATGCAAACATAGCATGATTAATATTTTACAACTTTTGTTAGTATTGTTTATAACTTTATAGATTTTTTACTTAACTTAATAAGCATGTGGCATTAAAAACGCATAAAAATAATCACAGACAGTGTTGGAGAAATTACCTGCCAGTTATGATTAGACTATGTAATGTATAAAGTAAATATATACCAGGTGTCATGTGTGTGAAAGATTTAAATAGATACCTAAAAACACCCACGCAATACTTTTACCCAAAGTTACGCAAAGCTCAATTACAATTATTTACTGCCAAAACAGTTGTTTAAGCCAACAACTTAATATTTATTTAAGGCAACAAGTGTGAGTGATAACAATCCAAGCAGGTCGACTTTTAGGTACTCTTTAAAGTCAGAGACTCTTTAGATTTGGTATTTTCACAATTTGTTATACTATTTTGATGCAGCAAGCTTCAAAGACAAGTATCTCTCTCGGGAGAGAGTCATGGAGTCAGTCCTTGGACTCACACCACTGCACATTTGCATCAAAAAGTCAGCCATGCAGAGTCTTCTATGTATCCAGATCACATCTGGACTCTTAGCAAGTGACACTGGTCATGCCGCACCTTTATATTCCCTTCCTGACGTATCGATCTGCTCTAGATCAGATCTTATGATCACGGAACTTTTTCATAATAAGAAATTTAGATCTCTTTTCCTAAGTCGGGAGACTTGGGCTGATGGCAGCCCCTGTGGGAACCTTCTGTGGCAACAATGATTCATGGAAGGGTCCAAAACTGAGCAGGGTATAGGTGTTGGATTCTTTGGACTCAACACCAGAATCTATACAGCAATGGGCATCTGCATTATAAGAAATTTAGATCTCTTCACCCAGATCGGGAGACTTGGGTTGATGGCAACCCCTGTGGAAGCCCCCGGTGGCAACAATAGTTCACGAATGGGTTCAAAACTGAACAGGGTGTAGGTGTTGGAATCATTGGACCCAACACCAGAACCTCTACCGCAATGGGCATCTGGCGCAGCGTATTTCAAGCGGAGATTCATGCCATAGAGATCTGCGCCCTTAGTATCCCACTCAAGGGAACTATTGTATTAAACATCTGCATTTATTTAGACATCCTAGCTGCTATTAGGGCATTGCTATTCCGAAGCATCTTCTCCAGGATGGTTAAACAATGCCATAATTACCTCTAAACCCTATCCGCCCAGAACAAAGTCATGCTATGTTGGGTGCCTAGACACTTGGGAGTGAATAGTAACAAGATCGCTGACGAACTAGCACGACAGGGTGCCTTCAGCCTGACTATGTACATCTCCTGCGCCGTTTTATGGTATTGGTTGGTTCAATCAAAACCATGATAAACAAATGGGCTGCAGGAGAACATAGGAGATACTGGTTCTCCTTTTCGGGGCTTAGTCAAGCAAAAGTGCTAGTCAAATCTCTGGATGAAATCAAGACAAAAGGTCTTGGCAGAGTGGACCTAAAGCTCCAGGTAGCTTACCTATCTGGCCACTGCACTGTTAGATACCAACTACAGAAAATTGACCTATCGGATTCATCAGAGTGCAGGCTCTGTCTAGAAGACGATGAAACCGCCAGACATATTCTCTGAGACTGCCCAGCGCTGGTATGAGACAGAGCCTGTCACATGGAAAAGGAACGGATTAGTCCCTTCCATCTCAGGCCAATACCAACAAAAGACCTACTGCTTCTCATGCGGAAAGCGGAAAGTCTTATGCTTTAACTTAAGGGTATGGTACAAAAGACATTTTGGTCGCAGTGCCCCACCCACATGTGAGGAAACCTTTTTCGAAAAAAAAAAATACCATTTTGATGCGCTTTCCAAAGTTTCAAATCTTCTTATTATTCTGATCTACAATTTTGTATGGCAGCTATATAAAAAAGTGTACCAATTTTGATCAAACTTTACACAAATGTTTAGACTTAAGGAAATCAATCTCATATAAATTGGCTTATAATTTCATAAAGAATAAAAAGCAGTTGAATGATGATGATCATGATTTTTAATCCTAATTTAATAATTTTTTAATACTTCTACTTAAAGCACAAAATTTTTAACTGACCATAACGTTGCGTAATAACCTCGAATCTGGCACAGCTAAGGACCAAAAGGTCTATGCTAGGCTGCACTCTGTTGTGGCCGGCCAGCGTAACCTAACCTAACCTACTTAAAGCACTATACCGTAATTATACCCTGTACCGTATGGTCCAAGGGTATATTAAGTTTGTGCAAGCCGAAAATGTATGTAACATATAGAAGGAGACGTCGGAGACACCCCAAAGTTACCTAAAATATGATCAGGGTGAATAGAGAAGTCGATATACCCATGTCCGTCTGTCCGTCTGTCCGTCTGTCCGTCCGTCCGTCTGTCCGTCCGTCCGTCCGTGTGAACGCCTAGATCTCAGAGATGGTAAGAGCTAGAGTTACCAAACTTTCACATTAGATCCCATATTATTCCATAGGAGGCAAGTTTATTTTATTTTTTTGATATCGGGGATAAATTATATAGCTCCCATGGGGGTGTTTGAGACGACCTCGAAAAAAAAAAGCGTTTTAGATGAATAATTCGTTTGTTTATGAAGATATCGTAACGAAATTTGGCAATCGAAAGTTTTTTATAGTTCCCAATCACTGTACCAAATTTGATCAAAATCGGTTGACTATATCATATAGCTCCCATAGGACCGATCGGCCAAAATAACTTTTTTAAAGAAAAATTGGCTATATTTCGTTTTTTAATAAAGATATCCTAACCAGATTTGGCGTTTGGAAATTTTTTAGACCACTTAAGCAATGTGCCAAATTTGAACAAAATCGTTGGACTATATCATATAGCTCCCATAGGTCCGATCTTCCAAAACATCGATTTTTTAACAAAATTTGTTGTGTTTCGTTTGTTTGTTAAGATATTGGGACCAAACTTGACATTCGTGAGTATTTTATAGTTTCTAAGCACTGTACCAAATTTAATCCAAATCGTTTGACTAGATCATATAGCTCCCATAGGACCAATCGGCCCAAAAACACGTTTTTTTTACAAAATTCGATGTGTTTTGTTTGTTTGTAAAGATATTTGAAATAACTTTGGCGTTCATATCTTTTTTAAGGTATTTAAGCACCGTGTCAAATTTTATTGAAATCGGTTGACTATATCATATAGCTCCCATAGGAACGATCGGTCAAAAAAAATTTTTGCTTAAAAATTCTTCTGTTTTTGGTTTTTTGTGAAGAAATCGGACTTTATTACAAGCTAGTGGTACAGGGTATCCTAAAGTCGTCCGCGCCCGACTTTACGTCCGCCATTTTTAGTTAAGAAAATGCTATTAGGTAAACGGGGTCCAATTCATAACAAACTTAATACACTCCCTTGATTTTTAAGTATAGCGTATTGGTAAAAAAATACACACAACGAGAAAATGTCACAAAAGCAAATTACTTAATTTATGCCATACACACAATTATGCATGTATAAATAAGTATATAAGTACATACTATGTATGTACATGCTGTCCCATAGTAAACACCATTTACACTCACTTTCTACGCCCGCAATTTGGCGACAAACTTACATAAGCGTTTTTAAACGCACGCAAACCGCCTATAAAACGCATCGTTTTGCTTAGCGGCCCTGGGCAGCACTGAACCCTGAAATATGTGCTCTTGGGGTCAGAGTAGCGCTCATAAAGTAAACGCGCTTAATTGTTTGCTAGCTGATAAATGCCAATAATTGAGGGGAGCAGGGAACTCTATAGAGCTATAGAAAACAAATCAATATGAAATTGTCAATAATTGAAAAACCAAACTATGCAGTGGCACACAGCTGACCCTCATTATAGGGAGAGCCTGCAGATAAGGCTTATGGAAAAGCAATTTCAACTGACATATATATCAGCTGAGCTCAGCTGACAGCTGGAAAATGAAAATGGTTCATGGGGCAAGCATAAAAATCAAGTACATAAGTATGTACGCCTTGCAGTTGCCACATAGAAACACTTTATATACTATATACAAAACATGCTACATGCGAGAAAGAAATTCCCCAAATAATTCCCTAAAATAAAATGCCACATTTTGAAAATCTATTTTTAAAAACGCACACTTGAAAATTCGTTGACTTGTGCGAGTTGAGCAAACTTTTACTCTATTATTGTAAATAAAAAAAAATAAAAACAAAAAAAATTTCGTCTGTCTACTTAATTAGTTTAACCATTCTTCATTTTTGGCTACAGTGGAAACTCGCTGTAAAGAATGATTTAGGAAATTATGAGCAGAGAGTGTGAGGGTTGTTTGGGGATAAGTTAATATATAAGAGTAAAGACAATAAGATAATAATAATAGTAAGTAATATCAATAAATGAGTTTTGACTATGCTTGAAAAGAATAAAAATAAATTCCGAAAGCTGGTATAGCTAAAAGATCTTAGATAATTGAGTTTTGAGTATGCTTGAAAGAAAACAAATTCCCAATAGCTTAAAATTTTTTCCCCCTTTAGAATCTAAAAAAAACCAATCCAGAAGAATATATATATCTGATATTTTACATAATTATTACTAGCGATCCCTTTAGACGTTGTGCTGCCCAAACTTTTTGAATACTCTTAAAGTGAATAAGCATCGTAAGATTCTCTAGTTAGCTTATCTGGAAAAATATAAGATTTTTAATTAGTTTGCAGCTCGATTCAAAATTGCACCATTTTTCACGGATCTGTCTTAACCGAATCTCTTTCATGTTCATTGCGATCTTCACGTTCCTTGGCATTACGATTAGATTGATAATTAATTTGATTCGTTGCATTTCTTCCAATTGAAATACATCAGGCATTGATCGATTAGGAGACGGCATTCCCCATTGTCCTAATGCTTTATTAGCCATCGCCAATCATAGATCTTCAATATGAATTAAAGCTTCATTGTAAACTTCCGGCCAAAAATTCCATCACTGGCTTACGTTTTGCTTGACGTACTCGAAACAAAATATCTTCTGATAAATAATCTTGATATTTTATCCACAATTCAGGTGGATTTGATAGAAAACATGTTGCTAAAATAATCGCAAATAGTAAACGTATTTGATTTGGATGGGCAGTAATAGCAGCATCTGTTAAAGATTGATCCCAGATCATTTTCCAATAAATTCCATTTTTGACATGCCTCTCGATACGTTGCACACAATACGTCATTCACTGTTTTCAGTGATTGAAACGCTGTTGGACCTCGAACATTGATTACCAACAATACCAGTTTTTGTATATATGGCATTATACACACAAAATCCGATATTCACAAAAATGCGTATATCTCGCGAACCAATACACACAAATACATCAAAATAGCGTTAAAACCTCCGTATTGACAACCTCTAACACACGCAAGAATCAGATTTGAAATTCATCGAAGCATTCTTGAGAACACCCGCAACACGTAAAACATAAGTTTCTTTTATATACATATATAGTCTTTTTTGAGGAGATTTTTAAATACCAAGTTTTTTTGAATTATAAATTCTGATTTAAAATAAATAAACCAGAATTTTATTTTCGATTGGTAAAAATTTGTTTAAAAGCATTTACTAGTATTTCCATTCGATTGTAATATAACCGAGGATATTTTTTACTCTTAGGAAATTATTTTATAAATTTTAAAACATTTTTTCTTGCTTCGCTTCATATTCTTCGATAAATAAATAGTCGGTTTAAGTACGAGGGTGGATTGATAGTTTCCGGCCTGACCAAGAAAAACAACGTTTTTAAGAATTTTTTTTTATTTCTCAACATAATCTCCTCCAAGGCTGATACATTTCTCATAGCGGTGTTCTAGTCTAGTAATGCCATCTCTATAGACTGATTCGTCAAGGTCCTCAAAATACCCATTTCCAGCTTCGATTACTTCTTCATTGTCCGCAAATCTCTTACCGCCAAGCCATTTTTTGAGGTTAGGAAACAGATAATAGTCACTCAGGGCTAGGTCTGGAGAGTTGGGAGGGTGCGGCATCAATTCAAACTTCAGATCGTTGATTTGAGCCATCGCAACGATTGACTTGTGCGCTGGTGCGTTATCGTGATGAAACAAGATTCTTTTCTTCGCCAGATGAGGTCGTTTAATTTTCACCTCGTGGCTCAAACGTTGCAATAAGTTTGCGTAGTATTGACCAGTGATAGTTTTACGCTTTTCAAGGTAATCAATGAATATAATACCTCTTGCATCCCAAAAAACAGTAGCCATAACCTTGTTCGCTGAAAAAATTGTTTTTGCCTTCTTTGGAGTTGGTTCCCATGGTCCAATCCACTGTTTAGACTGTTCTTTGGTTTCAGGAGTGTAGTGGTGGACCCAAGTTTCGTCAACGGTTATGAATCGACGCAAAAATTCGCTTGGATTACGCTTATACAACGTCAAATTGGCGGTAGAAATGTTTTTTCGGATTTCGAATTTTCAAGAAAAACACAGAGGCGTCTTGTTCAGTGTGCTCTCAAATCTAAACTAACATGGCGATCGGGCTGAAACTATAGCTACAAGCTATCTAAGGATGGTACTATAGAACGCCACCTCAAGGTAGGCCTAGTGGCGCCATCTCTTGGTCAGGCCGGAAACTTATCAATCCACCCTCGTATATAGTAAAAATAAAAATCAATCAAATCCCCTTTCCTCACTGTTTAGTGTTTCTTAAGAAGCTATGAGTGTAATACGTTCGATTCCTATAAAGAAATAAATGAAATTATCTAAAAGCGAAATGCGGAATGAAGAAGAAAATATTTACTGCACTCATTTTTGAATTAGGATTCTTCTGAGAATTTCACATTTACGTTTAAGTAAAAACTGAAAAGTTTTTACAAAATCCATCTTCTTCTTCTCAATCAACCCAAATTGTTGTCATTGCAACATTCATGCCATACACACATTCACTCACATTCATTAGACAGTGTGCACCAAATTCATTCATTCATTCATTCATTAATTCATTTTGAGTGTCAATGTGCCAAGCTCCGTTTCGAGTGCATTCATGAAGACCTCAATAAATCAAATAATAATAAAAAGACAGTCTGCGTATACGAAAGAATTTTTTATTTTCCCACAAAAACAAACTTTCAAATATGTAAACAAAATATGAAAAGAAAATGTTGCAAGAAACGCTTCAAAATAATTTTCAAATTATAAACTCAATATCTAATTTCCTTAAAATTAAGCTTTTTGAGCTTATTATTTGAGCTTTTAACTAAATCAAAGCTTAGTCTTACATATTTACCTTTAAGCGCAATTATTTTCAGTAAAAGTTATATATAGTATATACCTGTAGTACCTACCATATACAATGTATATATTTATTTTCGGCATGAATGAGAAAATCCAAAGGCAAAAACAACAAATATACGAAAAAATGAAAGCGTTCTTAATTGCAAGTCGCCCATTGTATGAAAAATGATTTCATTTTTGTTTCACTTTTTTTCCCCATTGTGCGATTGCTTTGAATGCATTCGCATGAAGATTTAAAAAACAAATACAATAATACAAAAAAAAAAATTAAAAATTAAAAAAAAGCAACAAATCTAATCGAATTTATTTGCGCATGCGCAGCAGCCAACACGCCAGCGCAAACTGCAGTAGCTGTTAGATACAATTGTATCTATAGTTTGTATATGTGTTCAAATGTATCTGCAGCTGCAGTTGCTACTGTAACTGTATCTTTCACTCTTTGCCAGACAGTTTCTAATATGCATTGAGCTATAATTGAAAATTAAAGTGTGGCAAACAAAGCAGCCAACACAAATTGAATTATAATTCAATTATGAACCGTTAAAAGCGGAAGAAACGCAATCCAAAGCAAATGCAAACTGTAAATGAGGTTGAGACTAGATGGAGCAAGCGAGAAACAGAGAGAAAGAGAGAGAAAGAGATGTATATATGTCTAAAGATAGCTATAGGTAGCTAGAGATACAAATGTATCTTGTATCTTAAGTGTCAAACAATGTAGAACGAGTGTATGCAGATTGATTTGTCAGAGCTTAAACGCTCTTTAGCTCTAGTAAGCAAGCGAAAATGTCAGCTAAGGATGCTGTGTTATCTAAAGATACATATGTATCTATGATTAGCTAAAGATACATAAGTATTTTGTATTCTAAGTGTCAAACTATGTAGAACGAGTGTATGCAGATTGATTTGTCAGAGCTTAAACGCTCTTTAGCTCTAGTAAGCGAGCGAAAATGTCAGCCAAGGATGTTGTGCTATCTAAAGATACATAAGTATCTATTATTAGCAAAAGATACATAAGATTTGTGTATCCTAAGTGTCAAACAATGTAGAACGAGTGTTTGCAGATTGAGTTGTCAGAGCTTAAACGCTCTTTGGCTTTAGTAAGCGAGCGCAAAATGTCAACTAAGGATGCTGTGCTATCTAAAGATACATTTGTATCTATGATGTAAACTGTTTAGCAATAAGAACAGCATATTGACATCTGATTGATTGGGCAAAAGTTAAGCCCTCTCTGACTTCGTTAGCTAGCTAAACATAGCTTTAGCTAAACATAGCTTTAGCTAGCTTAAGATACATATGTATCTAGTATATAATATGTCAAGCTGTATAGAAAACAATCAAGTGAAATCTGATTGTTTTGACAAAAGTTAAGAAATTTGAAAGCTTTATTGCTCTCAGCTAGTTAAAGTCGTCAAAAGCAGGCTAAATCTAGTTATAGATACATTGAACAGCATCAAGTAAAATCTGATTAGCTCAGATAAAGTTGAGCGTCCTGTAGATCAGTTAAAGATAGCTTAAGCTGGCTAAAGATACAAATTTATATAGTATCTAACGTCTCATAAAACATGGAAAATCTGAAAAAAGTTTTCTAGATCAGTAAAAGATAGCTTCAGCAGGCTAAAGATACAAATGTATCTAGTATCGAATGTCTCAAATAACATGAAAATCTGACGAAAACTGAATGGCTAAGCACAATTTTAGGGCTGCATAGCTCAGTTAGTTAAAAATAAAATCAGCTTTTGATTCTTCCAGCAGCTATTGATACATATCTGTTTAGTATCTAAAAAAGTCAAATGAGTTAAACTGCATTAAGTATAAAATAGTAAGAAAT
>JBAMAX010000783.1:0-64568 GCA_037043745.1 Chymomyza amoena
AAAAAGTTTTAAAAAATCGAATGATATTTTTCTAAATATACAAAAATTTATTTAAAGAAAACGTATTGAAAAAAAATTTTTTTTTTAGTATTTTAATAGCAAAATTCATTAACTCAAAAATTGTTTTTAAAATACAAATGATTCTTTTTGATAGATAAAAAAAGTATTTTATAAATGAAATATACTTAAAAAATATATATATTAAAAAATCATTCCCAGCCTCCAAAATTTTTATAATTAAAAATTTATTTATTTTTAAAAACAATTTGTAAGTAATATTATAAATAAATACTTATTATTATTTTAAAATCAAATGATTCTTTTTTAAATATAAAAAAATATATTTAAAGAGAATAAATGATTTTATTTAATTTAAAAAATTAATTGAATTAAATTTTCAACTAAAAAAATATATATTTTTTTTTAATTTATTTCATTTTTTTATATTTTATATAAAGTAAACTTTTTATTAATTTTTTCTTCAAGTTATAAGTTTTCTTATAAAAAAAGTAGAATTGAAAAGTAGAAGAAAATGAGCTGAGTTAATTTATGAATATTCTATTTATAATAGCACGTTGAAAGATTTTTAAAAGTCACTTTGCATATAATCATACCATAGTTTATTTATATTAATTTATATGTATATATGTTTTTAAATAATATTTTTCTAATGTGTTCAAAACTTTATACCATTAAAAAATGTTTAAGAAAAGTTCCAACAGGATTGGACCTCTAGGAAACAAGTTAAAATAATTTATCTTATCGATTCTAATGTACTTCTTAGCAAAGTTACTTTTGTCATTCCTTCTAGAGTAACTCAATTTCCGACCTTTAGCCTTACAATTTTGTAGATCTAATTATGCTTTACACGATCCTTTCCGTGTCTTATGCTCTAATTATAATAACTTCTATAGTTTCCTCTCTTTCGAACAGTCTATCACTTCTTCTATCCTCAGTTATCTTGATTTGCCACTACGAGCGTCCTTGACCAATCCTATATTATGAATGTTTCTTTTGGTCAACGGTTCTCCCTTAGCACTTTTTTCTTATATTTTTATTTATTTATTTTTGTTATTTTTGACATGTTTAATTTTTATCATGCTCCCCTTTTTCAACTTTTATATTGTAAATCCAAGTGATCCTTGATGTGAGTAGGTGCAAATCATTAAAAAGTTCACCCATCGGGCTAGATACGCGGATTAGTTATACCTTCTATTTTTCTTTTTAAATAAATTTACTGGTTTTTTTTTCCAATAATATTTAATGTCAAATGTGCTTAGTTGTACTCCTTAAATAAATAATAAGTAATAAAGAAATTATTGTTTTTTTTTCAAATTTTTATTTTTTTTTTTTTTAATAATTTAAGATTTTTTGTTTTATTTTAATATATATATTTTTATTTTTAAAATAAAATTATTTAGTCTAGGTATCCAAACTAACCCTACCTTGGTCTCAGTTTTTGAAGGTAGATAGGGAAATATATTTTTTATTATTTTTTAAATTGTTAAATTATCCTCTCCCGGCTCTGGAGCTTGAATATTCACAATTATTTTTTAAAAAACAATCAGACACTCTAAATTGCAATATCTCGCCACAAATTAAATATCTTTTATGACTCATCCAACGTGTGCCAAGCTTGATTATGAACTAATAATACTTACTTTTCACCATAGTAAGAGTATTAAACCAAAAAACAAATTACCGCATATATGTAAGAGTAAATAACTAGCTAGCAAAATGTATGACAAATGTAATACAAATAGTTTGCGGAAGCCACAAACTGCACAGAAAATAAATATTAAAAAAATTGCTTATAAAAAATGAAATCGAATATGGATTTGGTTAACTCTGGCATTGGCATTGATATTGCATTTAAAAAGTTTTCATAGTCAAATAGAAAATTAAAATGAAAAACTTGCAATAAAATATGCCAAGAAAATGAAAGAGTTGCTTTCCCAGATTTATTTTTTATTAGAGTGCTGCCTTCAGTCAAATAAAGCCGCTTAGCTTTGGTCCATTGCAAGTTCAGCGGATTTCCTTGTAGCCATTTTGTTTTTCTTTCAAGCAGCGATTTCCTTTCAACTTTAGTTGATTGTAAAATTGATTTTCCGTCGAATTGCAATTTGTATTCTGCCCATTGCATTACACTAAGACGCTGCCATTTGTATAAAAAAAAACACTTTGAGGTGAAATTTATTTATTTATTTAATCTTTATTTTTTTTTTGTAGCTTTTTTTGATTTATTGAAATATTTTAAACATTTAGATTTTTGCATTAGTTATTGAAATTTTGATTTTGTACATGAATATTTGGATTCCATAAAATTTTTGTTACAAAGCAGTTAAATGGGCAAATACAATAAAATATTTTTAGATTTAGATTTGATTTTTGTTTTTATTGATATTTTTAAACTGACAAAAAAATAACAATTACATATTTTGTTTTAATGTTGTAATGTCATTTGGATTATTTCTGGTATGTTTATTTGATACCCTGTACCTCTTTGGAGCAGCATAATTACTTTTGTGCTTGGAATTGTAACATTTAAATAAAATTTTTATGAATTTAAAAATTAAGGAATTTTGTGTTTTAAATCAAAGCGCGGTCACACTTTGCTAAAACGCTTGCAAAAGAATTTTAACCAATGTAACGAGATTTTATCGTTCATAAATTTAACTTTTAGTAAACATTTTTTAGTGGACAAATCAAAAAAATTAAAAGTTTCATTTGGACAACAATATATTTATTTTTTTTAAATATTTTGAAAAATTTTAATCTGTGAAATTAAAATCTTTGAAAATCTATAATATTCAATATATAAAAAATTCAATATAATTATAAGAACTTAAATAAAATTTTTTAATTTATTATTTTATATTTAACTCCCAGTGGATAGCTAAAATTAAAAGGTTTATTTGGACGACATTATATTTATATTTTTTAAAACATTTTTAAATATTTTTTTAGCTATACCATAATTGTTCTTCAAAATCTGTGATATTAATATCTTTTTTTAACTTAAAAATTTAATTTAAAAAATAATAAAATGTAAATATAAGAATTTAAATCAAATTGTTTGCTTTTTTATTTCATATCCATTGGGGATATCTAAGATTACAAGGTTCGTTTGGACGACAGTATATTTATATTTTCTTAAACATTTTTAAAACTTTTGAGCAATGCTGTAATTATCTTAAAATCTGTGACATTCAATTCTTTGAAAATTTACAAATCTTTAAATATTTAAAAATATATAATGAACATTCCCTAAAATTGAAGAGTAAATCAAATTTTTACTTTTTGTCATATTTAACTCCCAATGGAAATCTAAAGAAAAAGCAGCCGGTTAATGTTTTTGAAATATCTTAAAAAGTTTTGAAAAACTTTAATTATAATTATTGAGAGAATAAAAAAATATATATACAATAATGATTACTCAAATGTGTCAAAATTAGAATCTTCCAGATTTAAAAAATGGCGGACGTAAAGTCGGGCGCGGACGACTTTAGGATACCCTGTACCACTAGCTTGTAATAAAGTCCGATTTCTTCACAAAAAACCAAAAACAGAAGAATTTTTAAGCAACAATTTTTTTGACCGATCGTTCCTATGGGAGCTATATGATATAGTCAACCGATTTCAATAAAATTTGACACAGTGCTTAAATACCTTAAAAAATATTTGAATGCCAAATTTATTTCAAATATCTTTACAAACAAACAAATCACATCGAATTTTGTATAAAAAACGTGTTTTTGGACCGATTGGTCCTATGGGAGCTATATGATCTAGTCAAACGATTTGGATTAAATTTAGTACAGTGCTTAGGAAATACTCACGAATGTCAAATTTGGTCCCAATATCTTAACAAACAAACGAAGCACAACAAATTTTGTTAAGAAATCGATTTTTTGGAAGATCGGACCTATGGGAGCTATATGATATAGTCAACCGATTTTGTTCAAATTTGGCACATTGCTTAAGTGGTCTAAAAAATTTCCAAAACGCCAAATCTGGTTACGATATCTTTATTAAAAAACGAAATATAGCGAATTTTTCTTTAAAAAAGTTATTTTGGCCGATCGGTCCTATGGGAGCTATATGATATAGTCAACCGATTTTGTTCAAATTTGGCACATTGCTTAAGTGGTCTAAAAAATTTCCAAACGCCAAATCTGGTTACGATATCTTTATTAAAAAACGAAATATAGCGAATTTTTCTTTAAAAAAGTTATTTTGGCCGATTGGTCCTATGGGAGCTATATGATATAGTCAACCGATTTCGAATTCCAAATTTCAAATTTGGTACAGTGATTGGGAACTATAAAAAACTTTCGAATACTAAATTTCGTTACGATATCTTCATAAACAAACGAATTATTCATCTAAAACGCTTTTTTTTTGTCGAGGTCGTCTCAAACACCCCCATGGGAGCTATATAATTTATCCCCGATATCAAAAAAATAAAATAAACTTGCCTCCTATGGAATAATATGGAGATCTAATGTGAAAGTTTGGTAACTCTAGCTCTTACCATCTCTGAGATCTAGGCGTTCACACGGACGGCCGGACGGACAGACGGACGGACGGACAGACGGACATGGGTATATCGACTTCTCTATTCACCCTGATCATATTTTAGGTAACTTTGGGGTGTCTCCGACGTCTCCTTCTATATGTTGCATACATTTTCGGCTTGCACAAACTTAATATACCCTTGGTACCATACGGTACAGGGTATAATAATGACATTTTTTTTTTGTAGCTTTATCAGCCGTGACCTTGAGGTTTTTGCATATTATTTAGCAAGTTAAAATTTTTTTAATCTTATCATTGTTTTTAAAAATTAAATTGGCTTGTAATTTATAGAGTTTAAGGTAAAAAAGGGGCGAAGCAGTCAACATTGCTAAATAATATTTTTTTATTTTACGAAATTCTAAAAGTACAAATATTTTTATGATTTTCAGTTTTCTTATTTTGATATCACTAATCCACGCTGTTGAGCTCGAGATATCCAGACGGGTCACGACGTGATGTGCTTAGAAAATATTAATATGGAGTAAATTTATATATGGGAGTGGAACTGACAAAAGAATCTAGAATGCAACAAAAAAAGTAGCTGAGTGTGGATTAATTTGAACTTATTCTTTATACAACTGAAATTTTCCTTCTTAAAATCAGCAATATATTGAATTCTACCATTGTATTATGCTTATCCTTTTGTTTCGGATCCAAATCACCAAAGAGGTCTTATACAGATGAGCAGCTGTATTCAAACTTCCTTGAGTAACTTCGAATACGGCTGGATTCATATCTTATACAAAATCTTTTATTTTTATTTTCAAATCAGCTTTTTGTTATTAATAATAAAAATCTAACTTTATCAAATTTTTAGATCTAAATTAAGTAAATTTATCAAATAATAAAAATAAACAAGCTAAAATTGTAAGTTACAATATTTTATTATAATTATTATTTTTATTATTGTAAACAAACTAAATTTTTCATATATGTAGTAAAAATAAACAAGCTAAAATTGTAAAATCAACATTTTATAACAATTTTTATAATTATTATTATTATTGTTAAAATATTATAACGCTATTTCTTTAACTAACTAAACCAGTTAAATTTATCAAACAATAAATACAAACAAGCTAAAATTGCAAGTTACAATATTTTATTATTATTTTTATAATTATTATTGTTGATATATTATTAAAAAATAAACCAAATTGTTAAACTTACTAAATTTATCAAATAATAAAAAGAAACAACCTAAAATTGTAAAAAACAAGAAATATTTCATTACAATTTTTATAATTATCATTATTATATTTGAAATAAAAATGAACTGAATTTATTAAAGCAAATGAAGCTTTTTATTTGTAGAAAAGGATATTTTTTTCAGATGCGCTGGGCTCTAAAAATATACCAAATACTTTGGGTCGACGAATCTAATAAAAAAGCATTTTGTTTTTGCAAACAAAAACCGTTACTCAATTTAAAAATTTAAATTTTCGGAGAATTTTTGTCAAACAAAAAAAATGCATAAGAAAAATTTCGCAAAAATTTTGAGTCTGAATGGATTTTAGCTACCAGGCGAACAGAAATCATAAGCAAGCAGCTGCAGAATAAAATTTTCCTAAAAGTGTCACTAAAAGTATGCCACACTTTTTTTTGAATTAAATTTTTGTTTGACAAAATTATGTAGCATACTTTTAGTTACCAATTTAAAGTTACTTTCTGCATTTTCTGCATTTCTGTTGGCCTGGTAGTTCAGCTGCTTGCAAAACCATTTTGTATGGAAAAATTTCGAAACAAAAATGTTGTTTTTATTTTTCAGATTAAAGCAGTGATCTGCAAAATATACATATGCATTCTTTTGCGTTTGTATTGAACATTCTATGCCGCTGTAATATATGCACACATACATGCATTTGGTGTACAGCACAGTACGTGTGAACTATAGGCCCATGATAGGACCGTGCCAACACTGGATTAGAGTTTGCATGTGTATTTATTCCTTTTTTTTATTTTAAATTCTGTTTTATATTTTCCAGCAATTAATATATTTCGTTTAATCCATAAATTCTTCTCGTCTAATACTTTTTTACAGAAAAATAAATAAAGAATGCAAGTTTTATTTATTATTTAAGCAGAACAGTTTATTCATAGAAAATTATAAATAAAATGTTAACTAATTACGTAATTTAATAAAAACTAAATACAAAAATATTAATTTTAATATTGTAAGAATATTATATTCTAGAAATTGTTACAAAAGCTTCAAAAATTATATACAAAATAATATACATAAATATATTAAATACAAAAATATTAATTCTAATATTTTAGGAATATTATTTATTAGAAACTGTTATATTTTAAAAAATATATATAAAAAAATATACATATAGCATTATGAATATAATGGTTAATTATTTGATATAATACCTAAATACTAAATACAAAAATGTTTTTTAATATTTTAGGAATATTATTAATTATAAACTGTTACAATAGTTAAAAAAATTATATACAAAAATTAAATATACATACTATTGTGAAATTTAGAAAATGTGGGAACATCCACCTAAATGGTGACACATCTTCCATCATTTTATATTGCTTAAGGAGGGAACCAAGTCCTCAGCTCAAACTTGGAGTTCTTATTGAATCAACGCAACTCTTCTCTGCATCCAACTGGACTGTACTGGAGTCAGTTTATTAATTCTCACAGCAAGATGTAAAGCGAAGCTTCCTAAAAACGGAGTGGCTACTGTTCAAAACTCGCATGTCCTTAGATAATAAGCGATCCTCTATAAGAGCATAAGAATGGTATGTATATAATACCATGGATTTGGCCATCCAAATCTAGGGAACCGCGCCCAAAGCCAACTTCAAAAGAATTCAAATTCCAAAACATAGCAGATGTCCCTAGTAGCGAAAGAAGAGACGCCTTCAACTATGTGACCTCCGACGTCGTCAGCAATTACGATTCGCTGGAGTGCTTCGAAAACCTTTATTTATTTTTGGAAATCTTTTTATATTATGTAAAAAATATATTAAATAAGTAAAACTAACAGGATTTACTAGTAAGAAAAATATCTTTCCATAAATAAAACAAATTGTTAACTAATTTATCAAAAAATAAAAATAAACAAGCTAAAATTGTATATAACAATATTTTATTATAATTGTTATAATTATTATTGTTGAAATATTATAAAAATTAGGCAAATTATTACTAACTAAATTTATCAAATAATTAAAGCAAAGAAGCTAAAATTTTAAGCTACAATATTTTATTACAATTTTAATATTTATTTATAATTTAATAAATTTAAATAGTTATAATTAAATAAAAATAATAAACTAAAATAAATTAAACAAATGAAGCTTTTATTTATAGAAAAGGATATTTTTTTCAGATGCTGGCCTCTAAAAATATACCAATTACTGGGTGGATGAATCTATTAAAAAAGAAACATTTTGTTGTTGCAAACCTAAAACCGTTACTCAAATTAAAAATTTGAATTTCTGAGAATTTTGGCAAAAAAATGTATTAGAAAAATTTCGAGTCTGAATGGATTTCAGCTACCAGGCGAACAGAAATCATAAGCAAGCGGCTGCAGAATAAAATTTTTTATAAAAGTGTCACTAAAAGTATGCCACACTGTTTTTGAATAAAATTTTGTTTGACAAAATTATGTAGCATACTTTTAGTTACCAATTTAAGTTACTTTCTGCATTTTCTGCATTTCTGTTGGCCTGGTAGTTCAGCTGTTGCAAAACCATTTTGGAAAAATTTCGAAACAAACATTTTTTTTTAGCTTTCAGATTGAAGCAGTGATCGGCAAAATATTCAAATGCATTCTTTTGCGTTTGTATTGAACATACATGCATCGGTCCTATGGGAGCTATATGATATAGTCAACCGATTTCAATCAAATTTGTACAGTGATTGGGAACTATAAAGAACTTTCGAATACCAAATTTGGTTACGATACCTTCATAAACAAGCGAATTATCATCTAAAACCCTTTTTTTTGTCGAGGTCGTCTCAAACACCCCCATAGGAGCTATATAATTTATCCCGATATCAAAAAAATAAAATAAACTTACCTCCTATGGATTAATATGATCTAATGTGAAAGTTTGTAACTCTAGCTCTTACCATCTCTGAGATCTAGGCGTTCACACGGACGGACAGACGGACATGGGTGTATCGACTTCTCTATTCACCCTGATCATATTTTAGGTAACTTTGAGGTGTCTCCGACGTCTCCTTCTATATGTTACATACATTTTCCGCTTGCACAAACTTAATATACCCTTGGTACCATACGGTGCAGGGTATAAAAAGCAAACACACAATTATAATTTGTTTAAATATTTTTAAAAATCAATTTTCTTTATTTCCCACATTCTTATTAAATATTACGCATAATTTTACATTAATTTAATATATAAGCTTAAGCTGATTATTATTTTAACTAAAACATGTATCTTTTGTGTTTAAACTTTAAATTATTCGAGTAATGTAAATCGCAGTCTTTTTGTCGCTTTTAATTTTGAAGATATTAGCAACGAATTAAAATGTAAAAATCTCAGGCAAGCAATGATTAATGTCAATAAGTCGGTAGTATATAATTCCAAATGAGTTTTCTTTCTAATACCACTACCGAGTTTCATTAATATTCTTGTTTATAAAGATTTTTATAACATTTTTGTTTACATATTATTCCAAATTGTTCAACACACTAGCTACAATTACAAATAGGCATATCTATTGGTGTAATTACTATTATAATATATCATTACATTAGTACGTTCATTTACCATATATAGTAGGTATATATACTCGTATATAAATATTTTTCTAAAGCACTATTTTCAATGGCTGCTGCTAACTACTTAATATATACAATTCAATTCCTTTTCTTCATAACATTCACGTTTAATAAACTTTAACATTGTTAATGTTTTATATGAATTATTTTTATATACAATTTTTGCTGATTTTTGTTTCGGACAACGTTTCCGATTTGTTCTAAAATGGTACAATATCAGGAGCAGTCAGTGAACAACTACACAGCCAAGAATAGAAATAAATAAATTAATGTGATCTGGGAAGGAACAGATATTTTCTTATGTATTTCGGCGAGCTGAATCCGAAACTGCTACACCAACAGTACACAGATTCGGAGTCAGCTTGTCGCAAGACTTAAGAAAATATGTGACTCGTTCCAGATTACAATACTTTTTTTTATATTTGTTTGGCTGTGCTATTTAAAACTAATTATTGCCATAAACTAGATTATTACAGCGACAAATCGGAGTAGTAATCCGAAACAAATACTAATTTATATAATTTACAATTTTTGCTTATGTATGTGCCAAATTCTGAACTCTTTTTCGATTTCGTACAATAATAATTATTAATGTAATAATAATATATTAACTTTTGTATTAATATACAAATTATTTCTTTAAAAAAATAATAATTATAAAAACAAATGGAAATCGGTATAAAACTCCGAAAAAGGCACGATTATATTTTTCGTACAAAATAATTATTATTAGCTAATAATTGCATAAAACACGACATAAAACTTAATTTCAATGAACTATGTATATGACTTTTTGATGTAGTGCCTATTTGACTGGTATTTATATACATAATGAATGCATATAATATATAATTGTATATTATATGCAAAATGTTTATGTGGCTTTTCTAATAGGAACTTGCGCCCCTTAAAACAAATTAAAAAAATATATTATATAAAAAGTTAATTTAATTGCCCATTTCTAGCTTTTTCAACGGCAGTGTACTTAAAATATAAATATATATATATTTTTTTTAAATATTATGTATGTACGTAATTATGTATATATGAAGCGTGCATAAATTAATTTAAAGATGATTTTCAGTCAATATCAGGTCATCCAATATGAAATCTTGAATAGGTTGGTATTAGGCTGTCGTGGGTTGAGTTATAGCCTCTGTAAATGAAAAACAAATTCAATTAATTAAATAATTCAGCTTAAATATAGTTTAAGCAAACTTTAAACTTTACAAAGCAAATGCACAAAAGGTTGAGGCTTAATGTTATAGAACACTTTTGAAACTCGTTAAAGGACATTTGAACAATGATCATTATTAATATATTTTAATAATATTAATCATGAAAAGCAATTGCGAAAAACTTTGGTACTCTTAGATTTAAGCAGCGGCACAGACAATAATATTAGTGTAAACATTTTTTGTTTTTTACTTTTTAAACATAAAAAACAAACAATTTATAGGATAATTTTGTTGTAACCCACCTACACCGGTATTATTTCTTTTGGCCAAAATTTGTCAAGTGCTTGTTTAATATCAAACAATAACCCGCATAACCAAATGCTCGGAATTAAAATATTCCAAATCATTTTGGCTGCTTGATGCTTCCGCGTCAAGTCTCAATTTGAATTCTGATTGTAAGTCGAAACAAAATTGCATTTGAGTATATTATATAGTTTTATGTACAGGGATAATTAGGGAATCTTCAAAGTGTATGCTTACCATTTGAGGCACGGCTGGCATTGGCCTTGTCCCTGACTATAAAGCAGGCGGTGAATAGGAAGAATATTCCACCAAGTACCTCTATAAAGGTCGTGGAGAACAATGAGTACTGCAAAGCCTCGAATCTCACAACATCTGACACCTGAAAAATACAAGAAAAAATGCAAAATATTAGTAAATAAGCAGTTTATATGTAATACAAAAAATATTTGTTTTTTATTTTTCGCTGTTGCTTAAGTCTTGAACGCATTGAGCTCTTAATGTATTTACCCAGTCGGGGCAAAAATGCATAAAGGCAAAAGCGCAAAATGTGCAAAAACAACTTACTCTAAACAAAAATGTGCATTTGTGCTCGTAGCGTTCTAAAAGTATGTTATAACAACGCTAATATCTACCAGTATGTAGGCTAAAATGGGGCAAACCCGACAGTGTGGTTAAACTCGACCTATTACTGTGTCTCATAACAGTGTTGTCCTTTGGGACATTAAAAATAAACAAATAGTAGCATTACAGTTCGTATGTCAGTCTACAAATATATGCTTCAAGTACAAGAAACATATTTTTACGAGTGGTAAATTTAGACCAGGAAAATATGCGGTCGGGTTTACCCCTTACTAGTTTTTAGTGCTATGATAAAATCTCTCCTCCAAAGACGAATTCGTTCATTTTAGTTCTCGTTTATTTAAGATTTCGCAATTCGAAAGTTTTTAAAATATAGAATTAAAGCATCATCCGAATTACACATCTGATCTTGGGAACTTGCAAGAGGAAAGACCGTCTAAAAGCTCGTTTTAGAGATAATACACTTTTGATGCTTTTTAAGCGTGTTCAAAATCGTGCTGGAGGGTACTTCAAAATAAATAATAATTTGTTGTTTTTCACCATCAGGGCGGAAATATAAAAAATTCCTAATGGAATTTACTTAATGAAGTTACTATTAAATGGTAAGTGTCGGTCTCTTTGCGATATTAGTTTTAAGGAAATTTTTGCAGCAAACATAAATAATTTCATCGATCATAAAAATGATTTGAGTGGCTACCTGCTTATCTAACTCCTATCTATCCTTTTTTCTATCCTTTTTTTCGAGTATCATAAGCATTGACGTGCGTCGATATATCATAACAATGTGTCTACCTAATCCTTTTTACCAGCGTTTCGCTACTCCAACAAATTAT
The DNA here is from genome assembly GCA_037043745.1 of Chymomyza amoena. Classification (NCBI taxonomy): domain Eukaryota; kingdom Metazoa; phylum Arthropoda; class Insecta; order Diptera; family Drosophilidae; genus Chymomyza; species Chymomyza amoena. The sequence continues at coordinate 12,250 of JBAMAX010000783.1, forward strand.
TATTCTACCTGTAACTTAAGATAACCAAATTTTTTACACGTAGCATAAAAATAAGTCAGCTTTAGGGAACACAAAATAAGATGCCTAATAATTTGTTTATATAAGATGTTTATATAAAATCTATAAATTATAAATTAATATGCTGAAAGGAACGTTTGCAATGTCTAGATATGCATTTGAAAGAATGGATTTGACTAGGGAATCCGTTTTAGACTGTCACAAAGGACCGATGGGTGAACTTTTTAACCATCTCACATCAAGAACTGGCCAGACACCTGGATTTACAATATAAAAGTTGAAGCAAGATAAAAATTAAACATTATATCACAAAAAGTGGTAAGGGATTACCGTAGACCTAAAGGTGACTCATAATATAGGATTAGCCAAGGATGCTGGAAGTTGCAAGTCAAGATAACATAAGATAGGAGAAGTGATAGATTGAATAGATCGTTCGAAAGAGAGGAAATTGTAACAGTTATTATAGTTAGATCATAAGACACGGAAAGGATTATGTAAAGCATAATTAGATCTACAAAATTGTCCAAAATTACGAGTTACTCTAGATGGTATAACAAAAGCAACTTTGCTATGAAGTACATTGGAATCGATAAGACCGAGTAACAGCTTATGCAAGAATAACATGCCATGAAAGGTTCTGCGATGATTTAAGGAAGGCTAATTTATAAGGTGAAGTCTATCAGAATATAGCGGCAGTCGGATATTTGGATCCCAGTTTAAACCATGAAGTGCAAAAAGGAGAAATTGCTTTTGTACGGACTCAATCATGTCCTGAATAAACGTAATATTAGGACGGACGAGAGAGATATAAGGAAGTTTGGTTGTGTAGGGGTCGTTAAACTCTCTAGACCAACGCTTAATAAAAGCAAGAACACCTATAGCTTACGATTATTAAATTTAAGATTATGATCAAACGAAACACCAAAGTCGGACACACTCTCAATGCGTTCTAAGGTAAAAGATTCAAAAGAGTAAGTAGCCAAATAAGGAACAGAACGATAAAATGTCATTACGTTACAATTGGACTTGATGAGAAAGAGTTGGTTAATATTTCATCAAGATAGCATGTTATCAAAATCATGCTGAAGAAGTATGTTTAACAAGCAATCCAACAGATGACCCACCCTGTATAATGTAGAATACTTGTATTTTTTCCGTTTTATGCACCATTTCTGAAATTCGATCTTTTCTCTTACTATTACGGCTTCTTTTCTACACAATTATGTATATATCAGATGCATATGTATTTTTATCATACATTTCTTATCGCACTGTTGTATTGTAAGAACCAGCATTTGTATATTAAGGCTGGTCTGATCATAGGTTAGGTTAGGTTACACTGGCTGGCCACACAAGAGAGTGCAGCCTAGCATAGACCTTTTGGTTCATAGCTGTGCCAGGTTGGAGGTTATTAAACGAAGTAATGGTCGGTTAAAAATTTGACTTTTTTGGCGAAATTAAGTAGACGGTCAACTTGCAGCCTGGCCACCTCTTCTAAACCGACAAACGCAGGTTCTCCTAGGGTAGCCAGACGATGTCTAGAGATGGCTGGGCAGTCGCAAAGTACGTGTGTTAGGGTCTCAGGGACTTCCGGATCCCTGCAGATCCTGCATAATTTGCTTGTCTGATCATAACTTAGACACATTTTATGTATACGAGTTGCATATGGAACTAGAACTGGGAAAGGAAAAAATTACTACATTTTATTTTTAATTTACAAAATGTTCTTATTTTCCTTAAGGAATGTCATATAGCTTCGTGTACTTGGGACACTTTCTTAGAAATTATAATTCTCATGTTGCACCTAAACTAATTTCACAAGTACTTACTCACATTACATTAAGCAAAAAGTAAATCTGGCATGCCTTTAGATTCCGATTGAATACAATTGAGTACATTAGTCTTGACTCCATTTTGCCAGACGATCTACTTGGAGGAAACACATTGAACTAGTTTCTAAGATAAAGCTAATCAAACTGAATGCTTAGAGTTGTTCGCTTTCTTTCCTTAGTTAACATTGTATCCCTTAAAATCCCATAAAAATAAAGGTAATACAGCAAATGATCGCTCGTACCATCTCTGAGATCTAGGCGTTTATTCAGACGGACATACCAACAGGCGGGTCTGTTTATATTAACTTCCCTAGTCATGCTGATACTTCTTTAAGTAACTTTGGGAGCTCTCCGATGAGGCCTTCAATATGTTACATACACTTTAATAATAATAAACCCTTTGAACCATACGGTTAAGGTTATAACTTATTAATCTATCCCAATTTTATGCTTACCGGATCAAACGCTGCAACTGTCGTTGTTTCCGTTAAATTTCCTAATGTCAGCGCACGGACTTCCAAATCTGTTGAAATGTAGTTAAGAGTTGGGGATGTCATGTGTCTCATTATAGACTCAGATATCTATAAACAAAAGAAAAATATTGACTTATTTTTGTAACAAGATTTTCATGTGCTATTTTATTTACCAATCCAACCAAATAGGGACTGCCGGCATCGCCCAGAGCATGAGAGATAAGTATTTGGAAGGCTTCCGCTGTGGAACGACGCGTGGGCACAACAACGTACTGCAAACATTTTTAAAACAAATTAATTTATTGTCACAAAAAAAATAAAATACATTTTTCAACATTTAATAACAAAAGTAACAAACAAGAAGAAGAGCAGCAGATAAAAGCCAATTTGTTAATAATATTAAGCAGCAATAAAAGTTTGCGTGTGCTTTGTTGTATGTGTGTGCGTGTGTGTGTGTTTATTTACTGTGCATTTAAATGCCACAAATCAACATATTTTAGGCCAAAAGCTCTCACAAGATGGAGCCACTTAAGAACAAGAACACGAACCCGGTTTGTGTCACGGCTAATGAAAGCGGGAACAGTTTTTAAAGGCGCGTGCACGCTTGGGTACAGTTTTATTCAAACGTTACGATTTTAAATGCTGGCTTTTATGTTGACTGTGGCATTTTGTTGTTGTTGTTGTATAGCGCTTTGGAAATTTTTACAAATATAATTTTTCGAAAATAAAAGCAATTGTTTTGTGCAATAACTACATTAATTATTTTACCGTTATAATTACTTTGAGTGTGTGTGTGTGTGTGGGTGTAGAATGATATAACGTAAACCTGAGATATAAAAAAAAACTAAAATATTTATAATTAAATTTTTAATAGAAACGAACTTTTACGAGTTCTTGCGGTGCAATCTAATAATAATAATTTTTATATAGAAAATTTGTTATAGGAAGAATAAAAAAGTTTGTTTACAAACAAAATACGTCAAATGCAAAAATTTGGTTTCTTTCCATTCAGATTTACTGCTCTACTGCAAATAGATTTCTGATGCCTAAAAAGTCTTTTGATTTTTGCAAACATTCTAAAAGAAATAATTTAAAAAACTTAAGATTATTAAAACTCAATCATTGAAACTTTGATTTTTAAGCATGATCGATATTAACTATAATTTAAAATTATTCAATTTATTTTGAGTCTTTTTAAACAGTTTTATTCTGCTGCAAAAATATGTGAAATAAAAAAAAAATTATTTGAAATTTAACTTAAAAAATGGAATTTCAATCCTGATGAATACTAACTATAATATAAAATTATTTCATATTTTCAAAGCATCCTAAACAGTTTTGTTTTACTGCGCGTAAATTTAAAATTTAAAAAAAATGTTTCTTACTTTTAAAATGAATAAAATGTGAAAAGATCTAAATTTGAAAAAAAAACCGAAAATATCAAATTAAAATATTTATATCAAAATTTGAAGAAAAATGTAACTTTGAGAATCAACTACAATTTTAACTAATTTTTTTAAATCTATTTAAATAGATTTATTTGACTTTAATATGATATATGTTAAATCCTATGAGGAATTTAAGGCCACATCTTTTTTTTTAACATTAAAATAAATAGGTCTTAAATATTTTAAAATAAAAATATAATAAATATTGCAATTTTATAAGGTTTTTTTTTTAATTTTAAACTTAGAAATAAGGAAGTTATTTGATGGAAAGCTTTTATAGAGGCCCTTAGCCCCAAGAAAAGTAAAACAGGGGGAACAAAATTCGGTATAAAAAATATTTGAAATAAACACTAAACCGATATCTACATGGATTGTAACTACTAACTAAAAAAAATCATTTTTTAATTTCTAAATATAATCTGATTAGTTTTCGAATGGAAAATTTATTCAATTCATTTATTGTTGATACGAGAACTGTTATTTCCCAAAAGCTATATCTAAAAACATGCCAAAAAATTCGGGTTTTTTTCAATCTAAAAATGTACTAGTGACTTTTTGCAAAACGAATGCGATTAAAGAATTTAAAAGAAAGCTCTTTTAAATTTTTGCTACCGGAACTCTCGTAAATACGAGATATCACGTAAATATATGTGGGACCCGCTGCTAGGCGGCATTATCAAGCAACAAATACTATAGTTTAGTCGAAAAAAAAGTCTTATCTTGCAATTAAAAAATCAAATTTAACTGGCGCCGCTGGCCACGAATAGGAATTTGGAAAAGTAAGTGCTTGAGTACTTGTTCTGCTATTAGATAACATTTTACGATTTTGGCAAAGATATCTTTTGAAATTTGTTATTCAAGTTTTGAAATAGAAACAAACGCACCTACTACGTGGGGCCCACAAAGACCAGCTGCAGTCGAAAATAAAATAACATACGATGGGGTGATGCATACTATATATAATACATATAGTACGACGTACTATAAAACGTCACATGTTCCCAAACCACAATAAAAAAAGTGTTAAAACACAAACTAAATTTGGCTAAAAATAGTCATACCTATATACACGAGTTTTATACCTTTGCATTTGATAAGAAATCCGCATAGCTGTAAGCATCAGCTGTTCGCGAGAATCCCCCCAAAATTAATTCTTATCAAGAACAAACGTGACTAGTGTGTAAATACCTACAACAAGCTCAATGATAATATAATAAAAATGTAGCTTCGGAGGAGGGAGTGGTTGGGTTGTTGGGGTTTCTCGTGTAATACAATACTTTAATAATGCCTACGCGTTTCGGGGTGTGCTTTCAAACCAAAACTTGCGGAAAACTTTTTCCTCACGTCTCTGGCTGTGAAATTGCATAAACAGTTAATGCAATGTTTTGTGGGGTTGCTTGGGAAGCGGCGCTACCACAAAAGAGGGGTTGAAAATGTGGCGAAAAGATTTTGGGGCGTTGTTTTTTTTTTTTTTTGTATGTACTTATGGAAAGAAAAATAGCTTTAAAGTTTGTACAACTAGTACAGTAAACTTAAAATAATAAAGTCGAATTTCCCTAAAACTCCCAAATGCTCCGAAAAATTTGTTTTTCCTATGACGAATTTTTTTCAATACACTGTGAGTACAGTAGGTACAATGACATGCTGAATGCCTATCGCAACAGTTTCGAAAGGTGACGGTCTCGTAGTTTAAATTCAAGTGAAGATGCTTTCACCATCTCCTGCCTATCCCCTCCTCGAAAACTAAACCATTAAGAAAACCCTTTGAATGAAGTACTATATAACAAACCAATTTTTGCTCTTTATCGATATTTGATTAATTTTAAATCTTGTAGACAATAAAAAAAACCCACGTCTATAAAGTTACCTTCAAAATAATGCATTTCATTACGAAATTGTGATTTGAGCTTATCTTCTTAAAAGTGTTTTATTGAAGTTTGTGAAATCAGCAAAAACCACTTAAAACATAATATAACTTTATAATAATGATAAGTTGAACAAACACCAACGTTATGCTATATTATCTATAGTTATCTATAGCCAAAAAACTCGAAGATATTTATATATATTTGTGTAAAGTCATATATTATAACGATATGTGATAAGAGCGTTATAGAGCAAAATTGGTTGCGGAGATTATAATCGAAATTATGAATTTGAATACCAAATTTGATTGCTATAGCTTCTGAATCAAAATATAGTATACGTTTAACAGAAGTTTTGTTGCACTTCAAAGGAGCGGGATCTGAAATTAATAATTTTAGCTTAATCGAAGAACTTAGATATCTAAATATGATAATGGCTTCATTAAATTAAATTTGTAGATCCCAATCTTTAATTTCAGTTTATAGTTTAAATATCAATTTTTTTAACCAAAAATTTCGCAATAATTTTTATTTCGTATCAAATCCGATTTATTGCTACAAATTTCAAAGAAGATATTTCTTCGCCTTTGGTTAATATATTTTTATAAACAAGCAAAAAAAAATCTAATTTCGCACCAAACACGTTTTTTTGACCGATTCGTCCTATGGGGCTATATGTCTATATAGTCAATAGATTTTGATAAAATTTTGTATAGTGATGAGAACCTCCAATATACTTTGGATGGTGTCGATATCTATAAAAACAACAGAGTTATGCACTAAAGTTTTTTTGATCGATCGGTCCTACGGAAGCTATATGATATCGTCAACCGATTTTAAGAAAATTTGGTACAGAGCTGAGGAACTCTAAAAATACCCATATGAGAGCTATACGAGAACGACGCTACGCTACGATTGACGAGATAAAGACGGCATTGAAGGAGGAGCTGAACAAGAGAAAAAAAATGATTTTTTGAAGTGCTTCGAAGATTGGAAAAACCATTGGCACAAGTGTATAATATTTCATTTGGATTACTTTGAAGGGGACAAAATAGATATTCATGAATGAATAAATCATTTTTGGAAAAACACAAAATTCGCGATACTTTTTGAAAACACTTCGTATAATGTAAACCTGATATCAACAAAATTAAATACACGTGTGTCCTGTTGACAAGGGATCTTATCTGAAAGTTTGATTACTCTATCTTTTACCATCTCTGAGATCTAGGTACAGATTATAAAAATTTGAGTTTTTTGCTATTTATTACTATTTGGCAGACTTCGGAAAAATGAATTCAAACATTCGAATTTCGTCAAAACGAATTTTTTATATGGTTAAAAACTGAATGTTTTGTTGCAAGGGAAATTTAAACGAATTGGCACAATAGCTTTAAAAGTGCACCCATTTCAAAAGAAAATATTTTTTTAAATATTTATATACACGACTCGATACGAATTTCTCTTGAAATTTATAAAGGTGTGCTAACAATGAGTAAGGCAAATCCGAATAAAATAGTTCGTTTTGGTCGATTATTTTTATGTTAAAAAATAATAGTTAGTTTTAATAAATTAAAAGGGGTTTAGTTTTCAAACATTCTTTTCAAAAATGTGATTTATGATGCCTTGTATTTCACCTTTTCGCTTTGATTTTTTTACACCTTTGAATTCAAAAAGTTATTAAAGAAACATTTCCATTGAAAACTCAACTACTGCCGCTTCATCGATAATTCATATAAATATACTATACGGTTTCTTAATAATCATAACTTTACTTTAAGATAATCCGATTTAATAATTTAAATACAGCTTAAGATTTGAACTTGCTTTATATGCCATAAGATGTGGACTCTTTCATCAAAACAAATTATTCCTGATCTTTCTTTGCACAACAGTCCTAGGTGGAACTATGCTTTCTCAAACCAACTTATTAAACTTTACTTAAAACTAACCTATGCTCTAACGAGGAGCGATATCTTGTACTATACATAATATCTTCTAAAAAAGATATCTATAAAATAAAATATCTATTCTATAAAAAAAAAATCAAATAACGACATAAATTACCTTAAAACTTAAAAATATAGTTCAAACATTGTATGATGAGATAGATTTATGAGACAGCACCAAAATTAAGAAGAACCCATCCACTGATTAAAAAAAATTAATTGTGTTCTAATGATCGCATGAGTGTGTGTGTATGTGTGTGTCCAACGTGCATTTGTATGCATGTGTGTGTTAAGTAATTATAACAGTAAAAAATTAATCACATAAATTAAAATTTAAAAAAGTGTTACAAACAAAATCTAATTTTACAAATGTGCAAGACAGAATTTTCAATACAATATTTCCAATTTGGACAAGTTTTAAATTTTTTTTTTGGGATTTATAAAAATTTGCAATATGCTTTTGTTTTCTTACCAGCAAAATGTCCGCAACAATAGCCCAATTCAAATTTAAAGCTAACTGGCCGAAGAATATTAAACAATATGTGGCAATAGAACTTTTTGAAACAATCAAACAGGCGCCAGTTAGCAGTGGGGCGCTTATGATTAAGCCAAAAGCGCAAATGACCGGATCCGCGGTGGGATACTTTTTGATAAGGTACTGTGATAAAAAGGAACCCAGCGGCACGCCCAATAATCCCGCGATCATTGTTATCAGCCCGAAATTAAATGCAACGCTAGACATTATAATAAAAATTTAGAAATAGTTTTAGATTAGTTTAAAATATTATGAAGTTGGAAAAAAAAAAAAAAAATTTTGAAAAATTAAAGCTAAGACTTAAGGCGTGGCGTGACTTTATCTCTTCTCTCTTTGTTACTGTTGTTGCTACTGTTGTTAATCCTTTAATCCTTACCAGCAGCATATCCGCCACAATGGACCAGCACATATTCAAAAATACCATTGACGCAAAAACAAACAAATAGCATAATGTGGTGCTTGTACGCGCCATTATCAATGCGATAAATACCAGAGGTGCCGATATGATTAGACCATAGGCACAAATGTACGGATCACATTTCTCCATAGTTGGACGCAAACGTTGCGCCAAAAATGCGCCGAAGGGCACGCCAATTAAGCCAGCTATCATGGCCACTATGCCAAACTTGTAGGCGATGCTTTTTGTACAAAACGTGACACGAGATATTCAAAATAAAGTTTTAGACTTATTATATATTCCAACTTACTCATCCAGCAGTATGTTCTCATTGCCGGGTTGCATGCGCATGCCCAGATGTATAAAAGTGGGACCCCACCAGGCCAAGGCGCCCGTAACAAAGGCCACACAGGTAAAGCCGGCTGTGGACAACATAAACGAGCGATTCTTCACCAGATTTGTCAAATCCTCCTTATAGGTGGTGGTCTCTTGATGCTGTGCGCCTTCGCTTTCACCACGCTCAGGATCTTTAACGCCCAGTATGAGAAAAACTGCAGCAATACCCAGCACGGGTGTTACCCTCAAAGCCCAACGCCAGTTGTTGGCCAAAGCAGCCGTTTTTGAGCCAACAATATAGCTGTAGGAAGAAAAAACAAACATCCATTTTAAAGTAGTCGAAATCAATTGAATTTGAAAAATGTCGTCAGCCATTAACCTCAATTTAAAGTTCAATTAAACATTTAAATTTGATTTTGTGCAATAATTTAAGTTTAAATTTAGTACTACACGTCGTGTTATGGTTTTATTGACTGCTCTGTTTGCATTCAGACAAAGATCACGACACGCAACAAGTTTTCTCACGAAACTCAATCAATTGACATTTTGCACTCATCGGCTGCACGCACTTTATTGATTTTAATTTTGCAAGTGCATATTCAACTTACCCAAAACCTGATCCCACAGGTATAGCGAAATAAAACAAGGCCAACATTTTGGAGCGCATATCACCCACAAACATATCCGATATGATTGTAGGAGCTATGGTGCTGTATGAGGCCTCGCCAATGCCCACCAGCGCACGAAAACTGATAAACCACCAATAGTTGGGCATAAATGAACCCAAAAGCGTGGTAGTTGACCACAACGCTACGCCCACGGCCATTATCCAAGGACGTGAGTAACGATCTCCAAGATAACCAAATATGGGCGCGAATATCATATAGGTAAAGATAAACACCGTTTGTAAAAGACCCGCGCTACTATTTCCAATATTAAAGTCAACTTGCAGATCCGTCAAAACACCTAAAAGTATAAAGAAAAAAACCAAAATATTATTAATATTATTATTTAAAAGTTCTGACTCAACTAGTGTTTACACTAAATATCTTATGCTGCTTTCACACTGGCGCCGCAAAGTGTTGTAAAAATTGCGTAAACTTTGGATCAAACAGCTGATTTATGTTTACTTTAAAAATGGAAAAAAATTGTATTTAAAATCGATTTTTTTTTTTTAAATACAAAGCCAATATTATGTGAAAGCCATAAAATATTTTGCTACAATAATAAGTACAATACGATGCTTCTATACTTGCTTCTGTTTGTGGTTCAAATTAGTTGTTGTACGTCAAATAAAAAAAAAATATTGCTGTATTGTTAAAAATTTTAAGAAATTTAAAGGTATTTATTCTATGCAGATAAGCCATTAGTGTTAGAAGCAGTTGCGGAATTAGGATTTAGTTTAAGGGGGTTCGAAGTGTATATATCAGAGCTCGCAACAGACTGACAATCCATTTTTCCCACTTTTGTAGAGATCAGGACCCAAAAACCCCCATGGACTAGTGGCGACACTAGTTAGAAGCATGACACTATTCCTTAAACATTTCCAGCAGCTAATCGGGCTGCCAAAACATTTAAACAAAATCTGGGATTGTTTAAGAGTATGTATATATGTAATTCCCTGACTGACTATTTTTGTACGTCGCCCCTGGGAGGGACAGGGTATTTCTATTCGAAATGAACAGGGACCTACAGTGAATAGCCGAATCCGAAGGGCCGTATCTTTAAGTAATAGGGGCTTTAGGAGTATGCGAAGTATTAATTATTTAGGAGAACTAACAAAAATCTCATAATAAAGGTATAGTTATAAGACATCTTACAACTATGGTCATGATTTAAAGATTTTAAACGAAAAACTTTCTTCAAAATGGTGCAATTACAATTTTTAAAAATTTTTTAAATCTGTTTTTTTTTGTATTTTTTAAAAGAGTATTTCAAAAGTGTACCTTTGAAATTATTATATTATATATAGTGTTTATTTTTTTTAATAGTAATTACTTTAGATTCACTTGCTAAAACGTCCAGCTGTGCACAAGTTTATATTTCAAATAGTTTTATTTCTACAGTGTAAGTAAACAGAAAAGTGAGAAAACATTGTGCAACCTAGAAGTTCCGGCATTCGCTTGAAAATTCTTGAAATACAATGATGCAGCTGGCAAAGCGAAGGAAAATACAATATATGGTGCTCAAAAATAGGAATTACTCAAAAATAGGAGTTGCTCCAAATAGGAGTTAAAGGAACATAAGTGTATATATTGTACATAGAAAACTTTAAAATTGTTTTCGAAATCCTATTTTAAAATTGGTGCTCATTGTAACTTGAAAACGGCTTTGAGGATCAGTTTGAAATTTTTCTGTAAAGGGTTTGTTTTTGTACTTTTTTTGACAGCCGAAAAATGTTGGTCGAATAAAGCAATTTTAGTTTCAACCTGCGCCATTTATCAAAATACCTTGGTCCTACCAAAGTATTAAGTCGTTACTAAGGGTTTTTTCCCCGAAAAGGTTTTATTTTTGAACGATTATTTTTTGTACAGCCGAAAATGTAAGTAAAAGTTTGTTCGAATAAATACATTTAAATTCCGACAATCAAAGCATTACGTCGTTATTAATGATATCAGCTTTTTGATTTCCAATACTGGTATTACAAGCTGCAGTGATCTTAACCCATAAATTTGACAGGTCACAAACCTCGTATTTTTTCGATGTTTCATTTTTTATTAATATTTTAAAATGTAGCAAAAAAAAATCCTTCATACGATTAATCATTTTGTTTTGGTGCCTCAACTATGTCTGACCCCCTAAAAGCTGAGGACTCTGTAAGCGAACGAGTTAAAATCGCATGGGAATTGTTTGTTGACAAATTTACAAATAGATTCATTATTTACTCCAAAAGTAACCTTGACCTACTGACCTAAATGGACAATTCTTACATAAATTCGATTTTTACGGTGCTATCTTATATCATTTTTCGTCAAGTGAGAGAAGATAAAATCTCTACGAGAAATACGGCTCAGTACAATTACAGTGATTTTTATGGAAAAGGGCTATCCGTGTAAACAAAAATATAATGGATTTAACGTCAGTGTTAAAAATTCCATGTATTCCCAAAATCAGACCACTTTTATGAGCTCGTCTTTAACCACCTGCTTATTCATGTATGCCCAGGTCAAAAATGTTTGCATATCTAAACCAGGCTTAAGACATAAGAAACTAGAACATTTTATTTTGCAAATTTAATTTCTAGACTCAAGTACTAGACATAAGTAAATAAATTCAACACAACGAGTACAGTGAAAACAAAGCTTGACTAATTTAATTCACCTGAAATAGAAATATTTTTGTAAAAAATTTTACCATTCATGACTAGACATATTTATTCATGACATAAACAAAATAGTATTTTATTTTTACACACACAGAATGATTCATCAAGAACAAAAATAATCAAATTATCTATGTATGCCATGGGCGTACGCTTCATTTCCAAACGGAAATGCAGCGTATACCTACAATTATTACCCAGTAGTCTCGTTTTTTCGACGACCTTAACGAATAGAATAACTGTCATTATTTCCTGAATAGAGCTGCTCTTAACAACCAAAAATCGGAAGATACACGTGCCCCCCAAAAACTCAGTTCCGAGTTTTAACGATCTCTAATCTCGCATTTTTGCCAGCACATTGGCATTCACCAAAATATTTGTACTTGTGCTTGTCGTGCGATCTCCAACGTACTAGAGAGAGGCGGCACAGCACAACCCAACCAACCCGCTCTCTCCGTTAACAATTTTTTGAGATTCTCCAATGCCACATACAACGGAGTACCGAATATAACTGATTCATAGTGTTTGTTTCTTGTTGTTGCTTTATGTCTGTTTAATTATTTCATTTTCTGAGTGTTTTTTACTCATTTTGCTTCATGAGAAATTTATCGTACGATGTTTTTCAACCAATCAGCGCCTTTGTTTGGCTAGTGACGTAATGGTTGGAGGACGCCGTGAGTGGAAAGCAGCAAAAAGCGAATGAATATAATCATACGACGACGACGTCGACGACTTGTTGGCCGCAACTGTTTATGTGGGGCTACTGCCAATGTATTTGTGCCATGTCTATGTACATACACGCATACATATATAGTATATAATACCATATGTGTACGAGTGGTATGGTATTTATTTAAACCCTGACGCTTTTGCTTACGTGTTTTGTTTATGACAATAAAAATAATAATTGTAGTACGCAATCCGAAGGCACGGCACCAACACACACATGTACGTATATATACATGGATGCCACTAGAATATGCATGCTTTTGATGAGAATCCAATACCTTGATCTCATCAAGAGCGCCAATATATTGCCGGTTAAACAAGTCACAAGAAATTTGAGCACAAAACAAACTCAAAAAACTCAGAACCTGTTTTTCGCAACTCTCATGACATGCCGGCTAGACGGAACTAATGGGACTAGATGGGACAGAGAACGGGAAAACAGCTCCTATTAATACTACTACCCACCACTGCCACTGACACTGCTGCTTTGCTTGCTGACGTAGATAGTTTAATACACAGACATATAAAATAATAGAGTGGCTAAAAAATTGGCTATGTTGTCGCACACTGGCTTTATTAACTAGTCAAACCATTGCTCCCATTATACCCTGTAACCAAGTGGTATGATGTTTATTAAGTTATAACAGAAATTAAAGTTGTGCGTTTAACAGGTAGTCGGTAGGAAACAGCCAAGACACCTAGAAGTTTTTAGCAACTAATCAGGTTGAAAAAATGGCGGACGTAAAGTCGGGCGCGGACGACTTTAGGATACCCTGTACCACTAGCTTGTAATAAAGTCCGATTTCTTCACAAAAAACCAAAAACAGAAGAATTTTTAAGCAAAAATTTTTTTTTTTGACCGATCGTTCCTATGGGAGCTATATGATATGGTCAACCGATTTCAATAAAATTTGACACAATGCTTAAATACCTTAAAAAAGATATGAATGCCAAATTTATTTCAAATATCTTTACAAACAAACAAAACACATCGAATTTTGTATAAAAAACGTGTTTTTGGACCGATTGGTCCTATGGGAGCTATATGATCTAGTCAAACGATTTGGATTAAATTTAGTACAGTACTTAGGAACTATAAAATACTTACGAATGTCAAATTTGGTCCCAATATCTTAACAAACAAACGAAACACAACAAATTTTGTTAAAAAATCGATTTTTTGGAAGATCGGACCTATGGGAGCTATATGATTTTGTTCAAATTTGGCACATTGCTTATGTTGCTTAAAAATTTCCAAACTCCAAATCTGGTTAGGATATCTTTATTAAAAAACGAAATATATCGAATTTTTCTTTAAAAAAGTTATTTTGGCCGATTGGTCCTATGGGAGCTATATGATATAGTCAACCGATTTCGATCAAATTTGGTACAGTGATTGGGAACTATAAAAAACTTTCAAATACCAAATTTCGTTACGATATCTTCATAAACAAACGAATTATTCATCTAAAACGCTTTTTTTTGTCGAGGTCGTCTCAAACACCCCCATGGGAGCTATATAATTTATCCCCGATATCAAAAAAATAAAATAAACTTGCCTCCTATGGAATAATATGGGATCTAATGTGAAAGTTTGGTAACTCTAGCTCTTACCATCTCTGAGATCTAGGCGTTCACACGGACGGACAGACGGACGGACGGACGGACAGACGGACATGGGTACATCGACTTCTCTATTCACCCTGATCATATTTTAGGTAACTTTGGGGTGTCTCCGACGTCTCCTTCTATATGTTACAAACATTTTCGGTTTGCACAAACTTAATATACCCTTGGTACCATACGGTACAGGGTATAAAAATTATATGAGTTGGCTGTTGTCTTAGGAAATCTTTTATATACTCAAATAGTTCAGTTCCACATTTTGGGTATTTTACCTCTGCTGTTTTCGTAAGGGTAAAAAACAAAAAGAAGCTTGAAGAAAACAGCTTAAAGATTTTTTTGAAAGAATCCCATACAACTACCCCACTACAACTGTTTTTTAATTTTCTCCTCACAAAAAAACACCCTTTTCTCGAAGAATGCTAGTTTGCCAACCAACTTTTAAAACCGAAAATAAAACAACGCAACCAAGTGAATGTACAGGGTATATAAAAGTCATTATGTTCCGATTGTAGCCGGTTGATGTTGGCCTTGACAAGCTGCTTGCCTTTTTTAAGAAGCGCAACTAGTCAGAGCTAGTCATTATTCCTATATAATTAATATAGATACGATTTTTAAAGGCAAAACTGAAATGGCAGTGCAAGTTTTTAAATTTAGGTTACTCTTTGAAAGTAAAAATTTATGCGAGGCACTAACTTCATATTCACGCCGTCCGTTCCACTCTTGGGGCAGTTTCCATTTACGTTTCTTGACACAAAACATCGAAATGTTGCCAAGATATAACAAGTTGTGCAATGAGCATTACAAAAACTGGAAGTCCAAAGCTAATTAAGCAAAGTAAAGCTTTAAAAAAAAGAATATCATTTAAAAAATTTCGTCAATGGGTTTTTAAGCACCACATTAAAAACTAATTAGATATATAATAATTTTAATGTCTTTAGTAGCAGGTAAGTGCATTGATAAGAAATAAAGATATTGAAATGAATGATATACCATATATAGGGTGCTTTTTTAAAGTTTTTTGGACTGATATATATAAAAAAAATGGCGGACGTAAAGTCGGGCGCGGACGACTTTAGGATACCCTGTACCACTAGCATGTAATAAAGTCCGATTTCTTCACAAAAAACCAAAAAAAGAAGAATTTTTAAGCAAAAATTTTTTTTTGACCGATCGTTCCTATGGGAGCTATATGATATAGTCAACCGATTTCAATAAAATTTGACACGGTGCTTAAATACCTTAAAAAAGATATGAACGCCAAAGTTATTTCAAATATCTTTACAAACAAACAAAACACATCGAATTTTGTATAAAAAACGTGTTTTTGGACCGATTGGTCCTATGGGAGCTATATGATCTAGTCAAACGATTTGGATTAAATTTGGTACAGTGCTTAGGAACTATAAAATACTCACAAATGTAAAATTTGGTCCCAATATCTTAACAAACAAACGAAACACAACAAATTTTGTTAAAAAATCGATGTTTTGGAAGATCGGACCTATGGGAGCTATATGATATAGTCCACCGATTTTGTTCAAATTTGGCACATTGCTTAAGTGGTCTAAAAAATTTCCAAACGCCAAATCTGGTTAGGATATCTTTATTAAAAAACGAAATATAGCCAATTTTTCTTTAAAAAAGTTATTTTGGCCGATCGGTCCTATGGGAGCTATATGATATAGTCAACCGATTTTGATCAAATTTGGTACAGTGATTGGGAACTATAAAAAACTTTCGATTGCCAAATTTCGTTACGATATCTTCATAAACAAACGAATTATTCATCTAAAACGCTTTTTTTTTTCGAGGTCGTCTCAAACACCCCCATGGGAGCTATATAATTTATCCCCGATATCAAAAAAATAAAATAAACTTGCCTCCTATGGAATAATATGGGATCTAATGTGAAAGTTTGGTAACTCTAGCTCTTACCATCTCTGAGATCTAGGCGTTCACACGGACGGACGGACGGACAGACGGACAGACGGACGGACGGACAGACGGACAGACGGACATGGGTATATCGACTTCTCTATTCACCCTGATCATATTTTAGGTAACTTTGGGGTGTCTCCGACGTCTCCTTCTATATGTTACATACATTTTCGGCTTGCACAAACTTAATATACCCTTGGACCATACGGTACAGGGTATAAAAAACAAAGTGTAGTAGGTTTTGAGTTACTCTTTTTCTACAAAAATATAATTTTTTATTTAATACCATCTACTTGCCTCTCTACTAACTACAAATTTAACTACCCATATATATATAATATTAACTAATACTAACAATCTTCAAAATATTTGGCATTAACAGAAAAATGTAAAAGTAGCATGGCACAGACTGTGAGAAAAATGAAAGTTTTGCCAGACAAACAAGTTGAAATTTATTTAAAATACTTCAAGCAAAAACTCAACAGGTGCATATCTTAAGGTATATATGCATACCTTTATATACCAACACAAATATGTACATATTTCTAGACATAAGTCATGTAACTTGTAAGAAATTGCCATGAGATACTTTTTTTTGGGCAGCTCTGTTAAATACTTTGCTCTCTTTTCTTTCTGCATCAGATGTTTATCTGATGTTTGCTCAGACTCTTGGATCTTAGCCAAAAACATTGCGTAGCCAAAATACCAGCACACACATATTTACTAAAATTAATAAGTACATATCTGCATATGTATATGTATCTTCTATTTAAATAAATCTTAAAAGATACAATATCTATTTTTCTTTAACATATAACTAAACGTTTCCGTTCAAAGTTCAGTCTAAAAACAGCTTATTGTCAACAACAACAAAATATCAGGCGACTAAAAAACTGAATGAAATTTAACAAACATAAACAAAATAAAATAAATGCTTTATTTAACAAAAATAAATAAATGCACTTAGCTTGCTAAAAAATAAATAACAATGGCGGAACTTTTAATTTAGCAGATACTTAAAAAAAAAGCTATGAAAAATTTTAAGGTGCACAGGTTGCCAAAGTCAAGCGTTCCATCTGAGGTTGGGGTTAGGTTCAACATAATAATGAAGTAGTTGTTGTTGTTTTTTTAACGCAAAATCATGGCTTGGTACGGATTGCTATGGTAACAACGCTATGTTGAAACAATGTCACAATTTTTTTGCAACTTTGTACGTTCAGTGAGCTCCTCTTTAATACATATTTATGTTAGAGCCACCTAGTTTTAGTATGACGTGCTTGGAGCATTAATTAGTTGCAGTTCTAGACAATGGATTTGCAATTCCTATAGCTGTTTTAAAATCAGGTGTTTAAGAATTATAATTAGATAGGTTAAACGTTTTGACCACCAGCCAGCGTGTGCTGTTTGCATGTATAATAATTTGTAACTAAATGTTGCAAATTTACCCAAATAGTCGGAAAAGTACCAACAATTTTTGCTTTACCCTAAAAATAATTATAAGCATAAGCCCGCCTCTCTCTGTATGTCCCACTACCCAGGATCAGGCAGAGCATAAGATCTAGAGACACAAAACGCTACCAAAAACTCAGAAACGCACATGAGTTTGTCTGCAGAGAAGTCTGGCTCAATTTTTGTATGGTAGCTATATAAAAAAATTGAACAATTTTGATCACGTTTCACACAAATGTTATGTCTTAAACAAAATACAACTGGCATATTTTAAAAAAAATATTAAAAAAATTCCCAACTAATATATTTAGGCCTTTTTAGACGTTTTAGGTATATTCGTCTACACATTTGGGGAGAACCTGAACCCAATTGGTGCACTATTTCATATAGCTACCTTATAAAAATTAAACCAGCGTTCTCTTTTTAAGAGATACATGAATTAAGAAACTGCGCATTGCGTGAACTTTTAATTGTTGCATCATGCCAAAAAAAATAGTCGGATGTTTATTGTCGGCTATAATCTTAATTAAAGAAAAAAATATATATTATTGCTTTAAATAAGTCGGCCGGCATATACATTGTGATGGCTCTATCTTCTTTTTTATTAATACAAAATACAAGTTTTTGGGAAATGGTTAAATTTTTTTATTTTGATGTTTTCTAAATATGCGATAGAGGTGCTGCACTTGCAAATAATTCACATGAAGTTTCTCTTTTTTGCTTAAATTTGTATAATTGAAAAATTTGAATTTGCCTAAAAATTGTCACATCTTATGGGTATGAATTCCTCCTCTGCGAACGAAAAAATACAAAATCGGTAACTTTCATAATGTAACGATCTGCTTTAGATCAGGTCTTATGATCACGGAACTTTTTCATAACAAGAAATTTAGATCTCTTCCCCAAGTCGGAAGACAGGGGCTGACGGCAGCCCCTGTGGGAATCTCCAGTGTCAACAATGGTTCACTGATGGATCCCAAACTGAGCAGGGTATAGGTGTTTGAATCGTTGGACCCAACACCAGAATCTCTACCGCAATGGGCATCTGGCACAGCGTCTTTCAAGCGGAGATTCATGCCATAGAGATCTGCGTCCTTAATATCCTTAACTAGGGGAGCAAACATATGCATTTGTTTCAGATAGCCAAGCTGCTATTAGGGCATTGTCATCCGGGAGCATCTCCTCCAGAATGGTTAAAAAATGCCTCCAAACCCTGTCCGCCCAAAACAAAGTCGTGCTATGTTGGATGCCTGGACACTCGGGAGTAGATGGTAACACGATCGCTGACAATCTAGCACGACAGGGTGCCTCCACCCTGACTACATCTCCTGCGCCATTTTGTGGTATTG
This sequence comes from Chymomyza amoena, assembly GCA_037043745.1. Taxonomy (NCBI): domain Eukaryota; kingdom Metazoa; phylum Arthropoda; class Insecta; order Diptera; family Drosophilidae; genus Chymomyza; species Chymomyza amoena. The sequence continues at coordinate 31,516 of JBAMAX010000783.1, forward strand.
GTTGGTCCACAATCAAAGCCATGATAAACAAATGGGCCGCAGGAGAACATAGGAAATACTGGTTCTCCCTTCCGGGGCTTCGTCAAGCAAAAGTGCTTGTCAAACCTCTGGATGCGATCAAGACAAAAGGTCTTGGCAGAGCGGACCTAAAGCTCCTGGTAGCTTACCTATCTGGTCACCACACTGTTAGATACCATATACAGAAAATTGGCCTTTCGGACTCTTCAGAGTGCAGGCTCTGTCTTGAAGACGATGAAACCACCAGACATATTCTCTGTGACTGCCCAGCGCTGGTATGGGACAGAGCCTGTCTCATGGGAAAGGAACGGATTGGTCCCCCCCATCTCAGTTCAATACAAACAAAAGACCTACTGCTTTTCATGCGGAGTCTTTTGCTTTAACTTAAGGGAACAGAAGACCTATTGATCGCAGTGCCCCACCTCTCTGTGAGTAACCCTTTTACGAGAAAAAAAAACTTTCATAATTGAAAAACATTATTATTATGGCATATTCAACATTTTATACTACTACTATATGCAATACAAGTTATGAACTTAGCCGATGTAGAAGAAGCTTTAAATTTTATCTATTACAAGCTATTGCTCTTAGCTGAGAAACATATTTTCCTCTATTGATCAATTCTTATATTAATAACAAATAGGCATTAATCCTCGTTAATATAAGACTTAAATTAAATGCTCAATTTTGCCTTTTGCCAAAAATTTCTAGAGATAATGAATATTTTTTAAAAGTCATAGATCGGCAATAATAATTAATCATTAATCGATTTAAAATGTGATCCGCGTGACTTCGTTCATTTATTTTTAAATTTTCATCCGATTTAACCAATAACATAGTTTAGCTTTAAGAGGAGGTGGCCGTATCCCGAGACAGTCCGCACCGATTAAACTAGCTCAACTGCAGCCAAAGTACCCTATTCCTGCAGAACAAGCGAATTTCAATTCCAGTCCATATCTGAGGTATGCAAGTCTACAGTGAAAAGTCTAGTACCGTGCTAAGCAGTTTACTACTGCCTGACTTATTATTACTATTCTCCTTATCAACAAAAATTGGACCCAATTTGGACTTTTATAAGACGCGAAACATTATAGTACTATAATATTTCGTGACTCGTGCTTGATCTTCCTCCAGATAATGAAAATATTTAGGTTATTTTTTGTTCCTCTAGCATTTATAGTTCACAAAGATTCTTTTATTCGAACAAACAGGCAGATTTTGTCGGATCGACTTTTATGTTCACGCTGATCACGAATATACTTTATAAGGATGCAAAAAATTTAGCACCCATCTATTATGCCTTTGTTACATTGTATGATGCGCTCAAACCTATCATCGTATCGATGTAACTTTCCGCAATATAAAGATAGTCTTTAATTTTAGGAAAATTAGTTGTTTCAGAATTACTCAGCCCTAAGATTAATAAAAAAGCTTACACAATTAATAATAATCTTTTCCTGCGTTGCGCCACAATAAAATTTAGACGTCATGGTTACGTATTCTGCACAGGTGGCGTTAAGGCTTTTAATGATAAGCTATCTAATAGAATTGTCTGCACATAATCTGGTCATTAGATATCAAATTGTATATAAATTTAATTGAACAACCTTGAAATCTGCTTTTTCTGTTTTGTAAAGAATTCGCTTTCGTTTTTGTAATTTGCGTATTAAGTAGGCAAGTACAAACGAATATGAAATATAAACAAACAAGCTCTAAAAAAATTTTTGATTTTATATATACAATAATATCTTATTTGTAAACTAAAGATAAATTGAAAACATTTCGTAAATGAAAGAATGCATAACGAATTATTTAAAAAATTTTGACTCAAAATCGCATACGAGTTCAACGCCCAAGCAAAGACTTGCTATAAAACTTACTGATTATAAATATTCTTAAAAAAACTAAATGAAGCTGTTTTTTTTTTTGGATTGATAAGCAAAGAACAAAATTTATTATATACAACTGTTGATAATATATAAATATAATACTTGCACTGCTAGTATTATGATAATACTCGGTACGTGATTTTTGCACTACCCAGAATTCCAAGTTTTTCACAACAACTTCGAAATACTTAATTAGCCATAAGTAACGACAAATATTGAAATTGCAATAACAGCAAAAATAGAAAATTGCTAACAAGCCCAAAAGTTCAAGTTCAGACATCGTATCATCGTGAAAGCCAATGTTAAAGTAAATACGTCGCATTAATTATATGGAACTTGTTTAACTTACTACTTGATAGACCAGCCAGCCAGCCATGTGCCTGTAATATCTCTGTCTACTAACAAATTGTGTAAACCCCGGTCTTAGCCATAGACGAACTATGTATAACTTGATTACATTGCAATTGTCAGATTGGTAACACACTTGTCTGGCAATAAAACAGGCAATACCAACATGGCTAATTGGTTAATACATAGCAAGTTCGGGTTGACACTTGCTTTTATATTATTTAATAAACACTCTTCGAATTGCCTGCGTATGGCCTTAAAAATTTCTTCAAAGAAATAAAAAAAAAAATTCATATGTATCTTGAATGTAAGACTTTATAATTCCATTATGTAAACATTGGAATATACTGGGAGTATTGTTACACAGCTATAGTTAAACGTTGATTTTACTAAGCTCTGGCCTTACTTTATTAGTTATTTTTGCAATGAAGATAGGCGTTTCATATGAAAAATATAATCACGCCATATTACCAATAATATATAATGTGAGTTTTATAATTGATCATGTTAATAGCTCACAATTTATTTAGCACAAGTTTATAGGTTGTAGTTATGTTTATATTTACATAAAATATTCGAAATATGTTAATTTTTAACTGAAATCCGAAAAATCGTAAATTTGAGAATATTTCAGAAAATATTCGATACATAAGATAGAAATAGTCGCACTAGAATTTAATGATCAATATTGTCAAAAGTCGGAATCCCTACAAAGTTGAAGCAGAAGCTAAAAACTGCTCATCCGAGAATTTTCAATATTGCAAGACAAGCTACTGGTGGGTACACTTTTTACAAAAGATCTTGCAGCTTGCTCTTAGAATTTAACAGAGCTGGTATATACTCTTAGGCAGATGGGAGGCTGTTTAATAATGAGAAGGACTCTTAACACAAAAAAATACGTCAAGAAGCAGATGAGATAGTCACGCATGCCAACGAATACTGTACTGCTACATATACTGGTAAGAAGGGCTGTTAATAACAGAGGATCAGCAGGCTCTGCTAATAACAGAAGATCAACAGGCTCTGTGAAATTGCAACAGAGCATCTTAGTTGAAAAGCTGTTAGCTAACAGGAATTCAATAATATATAGTCGCGTTAACGCGAAAGTTAGATAGTAAAGTCGCAAAAATGCGAGGAACTCTAAACGTAAGGCGTTGCATTGGCCATTTTGCATCTATAGTATTTATAATTCTATACATTCTCACTATCCTCAGGACTATTGGAAACCAAGATATATTTGGTACATTGCTTGAGAATTCTAAAAGACTTAACAACGCCAACTTTGCTTACGATATCTTCATTAACAAACGAACTATGCCTTGAAAACACTTTTAGGAACGATCAGTCCTATGGGGAAATTAGGTTATATCAAACCGATTTTGATGCAACTTGATCAAAAAGTTGGTTACGATATTTTTGGAATCAAGCAAATACCTCGAAATCTTTTGTTTACGGAAGCTTTTTCAAAAAATAAACTGTTATGCCATAGGTTAGGTTAGGTAAGTTACACCGGATGATCTCTGGGGGGAGTCACACATAGACTGTATAGTCCTTAGGGGAACCGGAGGATGCGGCTGGTGTTCAAATATGTGCGTATTGTTGGCAAACGCCAATTGCTTTTCAGGTGCCCTGTCGACTGCCTCATCCAATGAGCTAAGCCAGGGTTTTCCTAGATATTTAAGTCTTGATGCACATAAGGTGGAGCAGCGGCAGCTGAGGTGCTCCAATCTCTTTGGCCTCAGTCTCCCTACACTTCCTACATTCATCGCTGTTGGTAATGCCTAGTTTCTTAGCAGGAGCAACGGTCAGACATGACCAGTAAGTATGCCCACTATGATTCTACAGTCTCTTCTTGGGAACTGAGGTGCTCCAGAGTCTCTTTGGCCTCAGTCTCCCTACACTTCCTACATTCATCGCTGTTAATAATGCCTAGCTGCTTAGCGTTGCAGAATATACTGGTCTAGTCTGTTATTGATTTTCTGAGATAGTGAAGCTATCTTGCAGTTCGTTGTGTTGTACCACCTTCTGGTTGAGGCGTCCTTTCTGCTCTGTGGTAAATCGTCCTTAATGGAATCTTAAGATCCTTAACTTGACGGCTGCCTTGATACAGCATCTTCCTTTGCGGTAACCCATAACATAACAATAAGAAATTAATCTGGCGCTTAACATATTTGAGATTTATGTAGGACTTGATACGGATGGACAGTAGGGTGGCCGCCGCTGGTATGGCAGATTTTTAAGCCGACCCCACCCCCAAAAAGTTTCCTCTTTGCATATAGCGCCTGTAAAATTTAAAGATGATCCAAAGGTATTTGATGATAAAAAGGAAACTTTTATGAAATTCCTAAGATGTTGCAAAGAAGGCCAGCCTTATGGAAGCCTGACTTGCCTATATTGACTTCTCTAATCACGCTGATTCTACTTTAGATTACTTTGCAGAGGTTTAAAAATATTTTACAACAAATATTTTTGTTACAAGTAGGCTACCTTTTTTTTAAGTATACAATTTTGAACTACATTAAATAGACAAATGTCGACGTCTTTGTCAAATTAAGGGAGCTTTAAACAAAAACTATTTAACTTTAATTAGGAAAAGTGACGATGCCTACAAGGCGTGCTTGAAGACTATTTACCAATTTGGTAGCAATTTGTAAAAAATGCGGGTCAGGCTCTTGACGAGCTTAATTCAATTAAATTGCAATAGAGCTGACACCACTTACCAGCTATTGTAAAGCGGTCCATATAGTTAATGAGGTTGACAAAGCATAATACCACAGTATTATACCATTTATTATAAGATTTAAATTTCATTGCAAAAAACTAAAAAAAATTTAACTAAGCTAAAAATTTAAAAAAAAATTTGTGTCTCTCTATACCAAAACCTAAAAATAAATACAATATATATTTTTAGAAGTTTATTTATTTCACCTAATTGACACTCTAAAATGGTGCTTATCAAATAGTTAACATATATAATAGATATAGATAGAGTCACGCGCTCTAACCGAAAGCTATACGACGGGTTTGGGGGGTTTCGAACGCACGCGGAGTCAGGCGATCATTTCGCACCTATGGTAAATGTAATTTATTCACATTATGTGAAATTTTTGATTGATTACGATCCAATGGAATTATTTCTATTTATCCTTCGTCCGGTACACATTAACTAAACTTATCAACACGTAGTATACGAGTATATACATATATTTAACGTCTGCTGATGCGCAACTTATCGCTGGGGTTTGTTAAGATAAAACGTATCGTATGATTCAAATGCAAATTATAATTATTACTCATACATTTGTTGGTTTTATATACGTATATAGTATATAAAATATGTGATAAATGTTAATTTAAAAGCGTACTCACGCCTTTTAAATGCTTTAGTACTTGTTGTAAATGTAGTGTGTGGGTAGGAATTTTTTTTATATGCACATTTAATTAATACTTTCCCTGTTTATGTAAGGCTTGCATCACGATTTGAATTTAAGAATAAGGTAATAACCTACAAACTGGTTGTGGCTAAAAAATAAATTTCCCAAACAAATCTAAAAAATATAAATATTGTTTATTTGCAAAACAGCAGGCAAAACATTGAGAATAAAATTGAGGAAGTTTTTGTTAGTGTTAAAGATTTGCTTCATACGTACGCAAATAAACAACAACAGTTTTCTGGGATAAGCTAAAGATGCCGCTTAGTCAGCATAAAACACCAAGGTCAAGGATTTTTGAACAGCTGTAGGTCTTTCTAGAAAATCAGTACGATTTGTAAATTTTCCGTTGAAACTGCAACTGTAGCAAGTTTACACTCAACGGTTGAGATTTGCGAGAGTTTCTTCTTGATTTGGACAACTACTTGAATATTTCTCTAAATATTTTTGCAAACTAACTCTCCTATATACATTATGACCTGCTACTAACTCTCCTAATTTTTTAATTCTCTATAATACTCTTTATACTTCAATTCTTTCAACCATCCTATAGAAATTGCTCAAGAACTCCACTTGACACAGTTATATAAAATGATTATCTTAGTAAGTTCGTTCTACACAGCCCATTTAACTACTTGTGCACTTACCACCAAGTACAACAAGTGTATGCTTGACGTCACACATCTGCGTCATCTCAAAAGTGCGGCACGCAGAGCAGTCTATTAAACTTCACAGAGAGAAAGCGGAGATGCCGCTCTGTATATAAAGGGCGTGTTTGGACAACTATTTAGCCACCAATTTGATAGCAATTTGTAAATAATGCGGGTCACGCTCTCCTCTACTGTTGTAATTCAATAAAACTCCAACTTTAGTTTACAACACTTACCAGCTATTGTGAAGCGGTCCATATAGTTGATGAGATTGACAAAACATAGCACCGCCACTGAATAAATCCCATATCGTGAGGCTATTGTTGCTGGTGCATTACCAGCTCCAACCAGGCGTTGGGAGGAGTGTGTCGCAGTTATGCCACGATTGTCCAGATCAGCAACGTCATCGTTGCTGCTGTGGTTACTGCTGCCGCTCATAGCCTCGTTCTCCATGGCTGCTGTGGGTAGCGGTTGATAGGACTGTTGATGATGTTTCTGCGACATTCACGTGCCTTGCACTTTGGCTGCACCCACTCAAACACACACACAGAATTGAACAATAGATGCAGAAAGCTGCTTGATAAAGAGTCAACGAAAGCGGGCTGAAAGTATCCACTTGCACTTGCCCTCTCTCTTTTTGGCTTATTTTTTATTAAGAAGCTACGACGAAATGCTCAACAAAAAAGACGCGGTAAAAATATTTTTGCAAAACCAACACAAACGTGTGCGGCTCTCACACGCAATGTACGAAGCAAGTGGGCAGCGTAGACGCAAAAATGTGTTGGTGGCAAGATTTTTTTACTCTCGGTCAAAATACTCTGGCACCAATTCAAACCGATATGTGCTTATGTATGTACGCAGCTATATTGCAGCGCTAAATAATCACGTATTGTTGTGCAATAAGTAACTCTTAGAAAATATGTTCACTTATTTGTTTACGTTTCAGTTGCGTTTACAATTAGAAATAATTGTCCTAAGCAATTGTGCTTTTATAGTGCTTCTTTATTATGATCCGGTAATATGCGCTACCGACCTGCTTTGCACTCTTCGAAACGTGAACTGATGCGAATATTTTTCGTCGCGTGCTTAAGCAGTCAATTTATATTACATCGGCACGCGTGACAATCGATAGTTGGAAATCGATTATTTTTTGTATCGCCTTAAATCTCTATTTTATCGGTTTGATGTTTAAATTACATGTTGCTGCACTGGACAAGAGTAGGTTTCAATGAAAACTTATTTTTATTTATTTGTTCTCTGTTATTTATTACTATAATGATTGGAGATCGTAATATTTAAATACATAAATAAATACAGGCTTAGCCTTTTCTGCTTAGACTAAGTATACAATTAAAAGTAAAAAAAACAAATGAAAAATTTTTAATTTAATTTTGCGGAAAGATTTTGAAAAAATTATCTTAATTATCTTAAAACGATATGCCTTATTAAGATAAGGTATTAGACAATGCTATTGATATAAGTGCATCTATTTAATGACTACATCTATTTCTAAAAATAGCGTGTAAAAGAGCAATTCTTTCATCAATTTATCTATATAAAAAAATAAGAATGGTTATTTTTAAGAAAATTCACATATATTTACAGATTTTAATAATTTAAAAAAAATGTCTTTACTTAACCTAATTTTATATATCGCAAATACAACTTTTTGCCTTTATAAACCTTTTCAAATGGTTTGATGGCCTCAACAAATTAATTTCATTCTTATTTAATTAGACAGATTTGAAATTTTAAAATTAGCAACTTAAGCTAGATTTCCATTCAAAAACTTTTTTGTTTTTTCCTTCGTACTGCGGCCGCGTGGGGCCTCACAAACCTTTACGTCTATTGCTGGAAGTAGTGCCCTGACGCCATTTAAGAAGTAAATTCCTGAGTCAGTGACCATGAACTTACTTCCAAGACCTTAACTTAGACCTTCTCGTTTCTCGCATTTTTTATCCTATAGCATGTGCTCAGTTTTAAGTTTTCTCAAAAAAAAATTTTGTTTCTGAGAAAAAAGTACAATATTATTTAATTTATAATTTTTGATATTTAAACCACCTAGGCGCGCCTGTGGAGACTGCATGAAAAACAGACTGATCAAAATACTGAACATGAATAAACATAAATTACTAAAAAAGTTCCGTGACATATCTGTTTTTATACATTTATAAATTCTGCAAATTATCTGAAGATATTCTTGTAAAATTGCATCACCGGAAAATAGCGTATGGAAAAGGATTTTCAAAGTTACAAGTTTGTCCTAAAACTCTTAGCAAATTATACTTCTAAAGTATGACTTGGTCCTTGTCAGCATAGCCTTAATTGCTGTTTTCGCCACTGCCCAGTTGAAATTGACTACCAACAAGCTGGCAATAATATTTTATGGCCGCCAAGAACTTCTGCAATGCTTTACTTTCTCCTTTATTTTAGTTGAATGCATAAAATGATGTATATTTTTAACATTTTTAGTTTAAATTATAATACATTCTCATAATTAATATAATTACATAATAAAATCTCAGAGTTAATACAAATTAAACAAATACTCCGTTTATTAATAAAGTGAAAAGCTAACTTTTTATTGATAAATACCAAAAATAGCAAGGTAAAAAATGTATATTACAATTTTTTGTGACCGTTTTAATTATTAATCGATAGTTCAAAATGTATGCGATGTTTAGGTACGATAAATATACATGCGATGTTTACATACGATAAAAAGTATATTTAATATCGATACAAAGTTGCATGCTATCTGCACAAAAAGTTATTTAGCAGTATGGCAGCATGCTTCAGTGTTGGAAACTGCTAAGGCAATTTAAAAACGTACGTTAACAAACGTAAAGCTGCTACTCAATATCCATTTCATCGACGCGCCCGCGTACGCGATGTTTACGTTTGAATTTTTTTGTTGGCGTCGGCAAGAAACTTTCCAAGAACTCAATGGTATTCAGTATGGTCTCGGAACTGACATTACCAATGTAGTTTTTGTCAAAATAAACTACCGGCACTGGTGTGGCATCCAATTTAGCACAATTGCAGTTTTTTACATTAAGGCTCTCGACTTCCGAGTCAGTTGTGTTCGATTTGTCTGCAAAGTCAATTTGTGATCAGTTAACTGAAATGTTTTGCTGATGTTTATTATAACTTACCAAAAATGGGTCGAAAACATTCTTTAACCTGTATCCATTTGGTGCAAACTTGTTTGATAATGCTGTCGTTTTGATTGAAGAAACTTCTAGCTGCCACATCCACGCGCGCTTTCATGAAACCCGGCACAAAGGGCCACTTGCCCTTGGCGGCATAGAAACAAATAATATCTGCAAAAATTATATTTATGAGAAAAATTTAAAACATAAATAAAGCCAAACAGTTACAGGGCACATGGAACAGATGCAGAAATGTACGCTGATAATTCAAGCTGTTAATAAGATGTATTCCTTTAGCTTGGTTCGGCTTATGCTGCTGCTCCACAAGAGCGGGGTTTTTTGCTTTAGGAGGTGCCACGCCAAAAGGTATTTCCTCAATGCGCACACTCTTCAGGTAGCCCTCACTCATGGTGAGAAAAAAACACAGCACAAAACATGGCAAAATCCAAAGCACAATTTTATGCGCCAAATCCATGACTAGGTCTGCCAACACGACACTCAAAAATGCAACTGACACATATCCTGCAGGATACCTTAATTATAAAGCGTGCTAGTTGTCATTTTTTTACGTTTAACGTTTTTTTTTATTGATTTAAATCGTGCCATTTGTAGGGAATACTGTGCACACAAATGCCAACTTTGCATGTGCTTACCCAATTGTTGTTGCATTTAAATACCCTTTAAGCAAGGTTTATATTATTTGTAACAAATATTTTGTCTGTCATTCCTAAATGGATAAGGCACATTTGGTTAAGACTGGGTTAACTAAGCTGCTGGATGCAAATCGAGATCACGTGCATCATAAGTTGGCAAGATGGCAATGTAAGAAATCGATATTTGAAGTTAGCTTCGCGCACTGTTTTTAAAGTAATCGATGCATAGCCACTGTCATCAATTGATTAATCGGAAAATTTGTATTCTCCTCGCTTCTCAAATCTACTTAAAAGGATAGCATAACAAAGTAGAAAGTGTTTATTTAGTTAGCTTAATATTCATTTTATTCGGTTTTTGATTATATATCTTCTTTATGCACTTCGATAAAATAATACCATTTAAGTAAATATTTTTGAAAAAAATTAATTCAACTTTATTTCAAACATAAATGTGTATGCACACATGGTCCCTTTATAAAATATCACGGAATATGTCAATGAAGTTTAAACAACAAATAGTAAAAGAGAGGCGAAGAGTTGCGGCAACCCTGGCAGATTGTATTTATCAAACAAAAATAATTTTGCACCAACACAGAAGAATAATTTATCGACTATAAAAAGGGAAATATCGAGAAATATCGTTTACCTGAGCACGCAAAATCTAAACCAAATAAAAATGATTCTTTTTGCCTATTTGGAAGCATTCTGCGTTTGAATGATGCAGGGTTTCGTGGTTGAGATAAATCTATTTTGGAAGTGTTCCATAAATTTTGGATTCCAAACAGCATGGCTGAAATAAAAAGGTTGTAAATGAACTTCCTGTTCATATATGTATATGAAGACAAGGAGGTAATATTCTGCTAAAAAAATAAGATCAGAATTTGCAAGGAAATCCCAATGAAAATCAAGAGAAGACACAACCTTATTCTTTGTCGGTAAGTTTTATTCGCCATCTCGTGGCATCGAAATCTTGTCGGTCAATTTGTTTCTTTGGCTAAATGTTTCTTTTTTTGAGTGTACAACTTCGGTTCCGAGGTTTTTCCTATGATTGAGGCTTGTAAAAAGTGGGAACATTTTTATTATTGAAGTGTCTGCCCATCGATAGCGACTGCTGCTTCCCATTCTTCTGGTAGTTATAGGGTACCATCTCCAAAAAAAAATTGTGAGTCTTTTAAGACTACCCACGAATCGCTCCATTGTTTTGCTTCTTCATAAGAGTGGAATTTCTGGTGCGTTAGACTGTACCCCAAGGATCGAAGCCGCGTAGCTGCAGCATCTAGAGAGTACGGCGGGTGAGGTAGAGCATCCCATATAAGCGCGTCCTAATGTAGGATAACTTTGTCGGTTACTGTGGCTATTTTTTCTTTAATGCTCGGCTCAAATACATCAACTGCTTGCGAAACCGATCTCCTTTGACGGTTTTAGGAGCTCAGCGTGCTAGTTGAACCAAATGCAATGCATAACCTAACGTCAGGAATATGAGGAATAATATTATATTCCCCATGAAATTTTGCACTTGGGATTATCGTAGTGAATCCACTTTTCGTCGCTGATCACAATTCTATGTAAAAACCCTTTTTATTGTGTGTTTAAAGTAGCTGTTCGCAAGTGAAAAAAAAAACGACGCTCAAGATCCTCTGAATCGTACCGAAGTTTCTAAGGCAACGATATTGCCATTTACTTTTGCGTTTGGCTCGAATCTTCATTAAGCAATTCCTTCTTTTAGGAGTCTTCGAAAACTTACTGTCGCCCACCGCTTGACCTCTACTTCAAAATCACAGATTTTGACGCGCATAAATCACTACCGACGTTTTCTTTCACTAAGAGCAATCTCACTATAAGTATTCTAGAGTTTTCGATGAGCCTCAGTCACACGTGCCGCTATAGTGTCCACCTAAAAACGGCGGAAGAAACACCTAATATAAGAAAACCTTTTTTTATCTTTTAAACTTTGAGTAACTATAAATCTTGTGAGGACTTGATAATAAATGTGGCCATGCTAATCATTAATCCGCAATTGGACGTAAAACAGTAAACAATATCTAAACGTAAAGTAGACTACAGGGTGTCTCATATTCGTGATGTATCGATTGTAACCCCTCCATATGTTGCAGTCCTGTTCAGTGCAGCTAACGTTTTCAATGCTTATCACGTACATTGACATTTATTTCATTATGAGGCTAGTAACTGCAATCTAGTAGAAAAATTTAATGTTCCAGAACGTCATGGAAATACATAGGACAAGACCAATGAATTGGCTAGTTGTGTTGTTATTTTATCATAAGCCATGAAGCTTAAAGCAATTCACGAGGTTTATATTTAACTATAATATCAAAGTGCTAAAGTATCATTTAGCATACTTATCATATCAGTCATGCTAATTTAACCTGCTAATTAACTTGCCAAGGGAATCTTCTCTATAAAGAAAGGTGTTCATAAAAACTTGCCCAATTTGGTGCTTAAAGATTAGTCTCTGATATTGAAATTATTATTCAATACTTTAAAAAATACGGGAAAAACTTGCTTTATATATCTTTATTCACAGGAACAAATATTTTTTCGTATATCCGTAATTTAAGATGACAGCATTTAAAGCTCAAGCGTGCCTGCGCCGATTTGAATAATTTGTAGGGTTTTTTCCGAAAAGCTTAAAAAAGTGTGAGTATCATAAATAGGTCTTGAGAAAATGGACAAAATGATTCCAAACATTATTGCGGCCGTGGGTAACTTTGAGACACCCTATACCATTACATTGGAATCAAATTCGGAATACTTCTTAAGTACTTTTAAAAATTTCAATCGCCGCAGATTATTCATTCTACGACACCTTTGTGGGGTCTAAATAATATACCGCCGATACCCTCACTAAGATCAAGCCGATTATACAGATATGTGCAATGAATTACTTCAAATCTATCGACTGCCTTAGCATCCAACTATCCAAATTATTTAATACTTTGATTTTCCAACATACAATTTGGAACTTAAGATCGAAAATTATTATGCTTCGTAATTTGATTATTATTATTATTTTGACATGTTCTAAAAAAAATAAAAATTTAAGAACTTAGTCTATCTACAAAAATTTTCCAACTATCTCTATTTCGCGCTATTGCTCGAAGTACGCTGACAGATTTGCTCGTCTCACTCCTAATTGACCTTCGCCATGTGCTTTTTGGACGTCAGCGGTTTCTTCTGCCCTGGGGGTTCCATTCTAGTACTCTATGCGCCATTTCGTCGATAGGTTTACGTAGGGTGTGTTCAAGCCAACCATATTTTCGCCTCAATATTTGTTTGTCGATCGGCTGTTGTTTAGTTATTTCCCACAACCGTTCGTTACGAATCGTCCTTGGCCACCAGATTCTTAGTATCTGCCGGAGACACCTGTTCACGTATGTTTGCAGCTTTTGTGTAATTGCGGTAGTAACAAACCACGATTCAGATCCGTACAAAAGCACACTTTTTACGCAAGCGTTAAATATTGTTATTCGTAATTTGAGCCAAACGAAAATATATAAGGAGCTCGTTCGATGGTGAGAAAAGTCATGTCGCAGGGGAATTAAAGCGATTATCAAACGTTAAACAAACCGAAAGCTTTAAGATGAAGAAAGTTTAGTACCATGAATTTCCATTATCTCAACAGATGCGCTACTTGGGCTATTAACGAACGCAATTCTCATTGGATTCTTTTTAAGTGTTTGGGTTATGGGTATACCAGGGTATATGCGCACAGGTGTCCTCATTGAGAAACTCAATATCAGAAAATCTTTCCATCTCCCGTACCACTGCAGTGTTTTCCAGGCGGAGGTCATGGCAATTCAGGAAGTTTTAACAACAACAAAAAACTACAAGTTGGTAACAAGGACATCTGCGACAGCCAGGTGACTTTAAAGTCCCTCGCATCGTTGGCTTCATGACGTTAGTGGAAAGCTGTCGCTCGTCTCTGGAGGATATCGCTCAGCAGTTTTCAATCCACTTCATCTGGGTTCTAGGATATAGGCATATCGAGGGACATTGTATCGAGGATGAACTGGCTAAACAAGGAACTATTAAATCCCCTTTCAATACAAGGAGAGCCAGGGTATACCTATGATGTATCTGATGTGGAATCGGTCATCGAACACATCCAGAAGATTACGACGAACTTGGCCGACTTCTTGCAGGAATGGGGCAAAGGAACTTTGCTGTTTTAAAAAAGCTCAATGCATGACCGTAATCCGAGGAATGGACTCTGGCTGGTGGGAATCCACGCATTCAGGCTTAACGCTTCTCATTAGGATTTCTGCAGAAGCTGCGGTGATAACAAGGAGCTAGATACGAAGGAGCACCTTTTCGGTCACTGTCCCGGATTGTACAGAACAAAGTACCCCTTTTTCAAATCGTATTTGTTTACTGAGTTATCAAAGCTTTCAGAAAAGAGTCTAAGAAGCCTCTCGAGGTTTATTCAGACCGCCGGATAGGTGTGGCTTTATGAATATATTGTTGTCCTTCTGTGTGGGCGAAGGGTAGGGTGTAAGGTCCAGCAGTAGCACAACGGGCCAATTCTTTGGCTTACGTGAGTTTGGAGGCCCTAACCTAACCTAATCGAAGTGCTTGGGGTCGTATATTCTACGGGGAATACTTATGTGTCAGTTAACCATCCAATTCGATCGTTCTCGCACTGGGCAGCAAAGCAAAAATTGGGGTAAATTGCAATAGTCAATATAATGGAAAACACAACTTTGCGTCAAAGTTTTAATGAACGTTTCGATGAGTTATTAAGAAAGTTTCTGGAATTCCCACCCAATTTAAATGAGCAGGAAATTGCTGCAGCTATGGTTAAAATCATAGAAAAGTATTTCCAGAATGAACATGAACTAAATGATCGAGGTTTTCAAGATGTGCGTACTTTGGTAATGAACTAAAATCTTTCTAATTTTTTGCTTCCAATTATACACAATCGAAGCAGGTGCAATATTTTTAATTGGAAGAGAAATAGTAAAAATTAAATCTTTTTTTGAAGTATAGTTTAACAAACATGGATGGCTTTGCCCTGGTCCAAATTTCCTAAAGAAGCCCAAAAATTTGAAAAAAAAAAAAACAGAAGCTTAGATTCCACGAAACGATCGATCGAATCACCAGCTGGCCCCTACTTTACTTCTTTAAGTATCTCATTCCAAAACTTGACGCTTGAGACAGGATACGCTTGTGCCACCTCTACTTCGAATGGAATCGTTTCCTTGTTAACAATATAAACATAATCACAAATGCCTTCATCTCGAGATTCAAGTATATCTGCGGTGCAGGCACCCAAGCCTCCAAATTCACTGCAAAATAATCAAATTGATGGATTCATACCATTAAAGATATCCAAGCGACTCACCCGGTTTTGGAAAAATTCACAAAAAGGTCCACAAACAACTTAACAACTTGGGCTTCAACAGAACTTTTGTCATAGTCGGGAAATAATAAAGGACTTCGAAAAAGATAGAGCAAATCATCGCAATGTACTACACCATAATCGTGAGTTAATGGATTGCCTGTATAAATCTGGGCATAGGTGTACTTTCCGCGAAAGTTAAAGTTATAAACAAAGAATGGATGTGTTGAGGTGTCCACGCTGTGCACGTAATCCCAGATGATATTGTAAAGAGGCTGCTTGAAGCCACGATCAGTTACGAGCTATAAATGGAAGCAAAAAATGAGAATTTTTTTATTTCATTACCAAAGTACGCACATCTTGAAAGCCTCGATATGTTGCATCATTTAGCTCATGTACATTCTGGAAATACTTTTCTATGATTTTAACCATAGCTACAGCAATTTCGTCCTCATTTAAATTGGGTGGAAAATCCAACAACTTTTGCAATAATTCATCGAAACGTTCATTAAAACTTTGACGCAAAGTTGTGTTTTCCATTATATTGACCACCCGAACAGCGCCCTCGCCTGGTACAGTTCCCAGCAACCAGGGAAGTTTAGGATAGTTTCCTTCAGCTATTAGAGTTTTCGGATGCTCCGTCAAGAACGCTCCGGGTCCCCTTGGTTCTACTACTGGCCGATAGTTGGTAAGAGTATCGACATCCCAGTACTTCAAACCATCTCCCGCATTGAGCAAATTCTCTACATCCACCTTGCGTAATTCATATGCCAGTTCTTTTGTTGAAAGGCTGTCTGCATTTTTAATATCACAAAGCTCTGCAACTTTTATGGCCTGTTCCAGAGGTTTCTCCAGTATTGCAAAAGGCACATTGGCTGTGCTGCTCATGCTTATCACTCGATGAAAGGGTCTTGATTCTATAGAGCTGATCATGTGCAGATGTGTGGCGAGTCCGCCCACACTCTGTCCAAATATTGTCACAGAAAGCGGGTTGCCACCAAAGGCCTCTATATTATGTTGCACCCAAGTCAAAGCCAAATGCTGATCTTTTAAACCAAAATTACCGGGCATATGTTCATCTTGAGTAGAAAGGAAACCTATTAAGAAATATTGCTTTAGATGAAAATTGTATTTTAAATAGATATAGGTCTACCTAAAGCGCCTAGCCGATAGGCCATTGTCACTAAAATTACTTGTTCGGTGTCCATAAAATACTCAGGACCTGTAATTGTGGGATTAGCTGAACCGGAAAAGAAGCCGCCGCCGTGTATGTACACCATTACAGGTAAAGTATCCGCACCTTCTCTCGGACTTTCTGTCTATAATTAATAAAATTTATTGTCAAATATATTATACTTGGATATCGAACAAAAATAATTCTGTTATACAATCTTTTATCTGTTACTCAAGCTTTAATTTAAAAAAAAAATTTATTTACGTAAAAGCTTTTCAATAATCTATCTATCTATCTACATTGTATCGATCGATATTTGCAAATACTTCATATCGATTCATTAAAAAAAAAACTTAACTTAATTAACCTAACTTTTTATGACACGTATGCACGTATTTACTCACCACTGGTCTGTAAACGTTTAAGTACAGACAATCCTCCACACCATAGATTTGGGGAATAGGCATCAAATAGTTCTTCTGTATACATTCCGTTTTAGCCTCAGTCGCATCCCGTGTGCCTTCCCATTTTGGCATTACCACCGGATTCTGCATTCAGTAATATGATAAGTTTCAAAATATTTCATCAAGCAGCTACGCACCTCAAAACGCAAAGATTCTATAGGCGGTAAGGCATAGGGGATACCAAGAAATGCCTCAAATTTTTCTATCTGATATCCCGGCATGAATTTGCCCTGCACGCAGCCAGAGTTTGGTGGGCAAACTACTAATGAATCCTGCGCATTAGCCAAAGGAAGCCAACAAAATAATGTCCAAAAGGCCGAAAACAAAGTCATGCGAAATAAATGCATCTTTGAAAGACTCAATGCTAAAAAGGATCATATATGTTAATATTCAGTTATCGATAACTTGGTAACTATTTTAAAATGTAAAGTAAAAATAAACAACTGCCAAGGCCCCTTCCATTTCAAAACACCCGGTCCGCGCAGGACATGATTTTAGATTCCAATGA
Organism: Chymomyza amoena; assembly: GCA_037043745.1. Classification (NCBI taxonomy): domain Eukaryota; kingdom Metazoa; phylum Arthropoda; class Insecta; order Diptera; family Drosophilidae; genus Chymomyza; species Chymomyza amoena. Next base: position 49,162 of record JBAMAX010000783.1, read on the forward strand.
AACAGAAATATGTTGTTCCTTGGTCCATTTCATTAGACACGTATTTTTTTTAGCCGAAAAACAGTTTTTTCTCGGACTTTTCACCATTTTGTTTTAGAGGTAAATGTCGATATTTTACGTCACTTTTTTTTTAAATGGCCCAAGGAACAACATATTTCGGTTTCATTGAAATCTAAAATCATGTACTGCGCGGGACCGGGTGTTTTGCAATGAAAAGGGCCCCAAGAATATATGAAAAATTTAAGTGATCTATTTTAAAACAACATATTTTTGCCTGTATATACTATCATATATGTTAAATAGCTCTTAATCGTTTATCTGAAATTAATTTGGAAGGTCGCTATATATTTTATACTTACTTATATATATATATCGATTGGGTTCCGTGTTACACTATTTTTAATAATATCCACAAAGTTCTGGAACAACAGTGTCAATCCAATCAAGTTATTCCTCAGCTTAAATATTGGTACAGCTTTAATTTGATCGGCTGCGGTTTTAAAACCAAATTTTTCGGTTTAAATTGATCGGTAATAGATTTCTTATATAGGTTATGTAAGTGACTATTATTTAACTTTGAACGAAATTATATATCCAGAGTATTTATTGTATAAAAATTGCAATTGTTACGCAAATATTGAATCCGAATAAAGAATTAACCTAAAAAGATTTCTGCTCACAATTAAGGAAAAATATGAAATGGCTTGTTACAAAAATATCATCTCCACAGGCCAGCATATTTTTGGGATTCGCCGAACTGCGCCTGGCAATAAAGAAACCATCTAGGGGAATCCCAAAATTCATCGAATCGTTTATATGACTTAGAAGTCATTATCCCTACTAAGGCTATCGCATGCCGGAAAGATTAATGTGCAAGACACTATATATCAAATTTTCGAAAGGACTATCCGGAATAAGGAAAAATTTTTATTTTTAATTAGAATCCCTAAAATTAAAGTTAAACTCTTATTTTTTGATTTTAAAATAAAAATTACAAAATAACATTTAAATGCCAATTTTCATTTGAAAATTGCAAAAAACTCTTATTCTTCCATTTTTTTTATAAAAATTTTTAATAAAAGTTATTTATAAAAATTTTAAATAAAAGTTATTGAAATTTGTATTTTATAAATTGTAATATAACAGGTGGGTCAATAAGTCTTTGGCCTAACTAAGAAAAACACAATTTTCTACAGTAATTCATATTTATCCATCAAAGTAGTTCCCTTTGGCAGAGATACAAGCATTAAACCGCTTTTTTAACTTTTCAAAAACGGTCTTGTAGGCCGAAGTTTCGAGGCCCCAAAATACGCTTCAGTTTCGGCGATCACCTCCTCATTAGAGCCTAATCTCCTGTCACAGACCATCTTTTTGAGCTGGGAGAAAAGGTGGTGATCGCTGAGGGCCAGATCTGGACTATACGATGGGTGGGGAAGCAATTCGAAGCCCAATTCGCTGATTTTGTCCTCTCTGGGAAGTTTTCATTCGGTGTTGTTTTTCTTCTGGTTTGAGGAAGCGCGGCACCCACATTGAAAACAGCTTTTTCATGCCCAAATATTCGTGTATTATGGTGAAAATGGTACCTTTTGATAACTATTTGGCATCAGCTACCTCTTTCAACTTCACTTTGCGGTTGGAAAGTATCATTTGCTCGACTTTTTCGACGTTTTCTGCCGTAACTGCCTCATTTGGACGACCAGAGCGTTCAGCATCATCGGTGTCTGTACTGGAAACTGGAGTCGCCATCTCTATGTCAGGCCAAAGACTTTTTGACCCACCTGTTATGATCTACCTTATAGAATTAAATATCATTTTTATAACTCAACGAAAACTTAGCTTTTTTTATTATTATTACATATTTTTTCTTAATGTGCTTTATATTCGTAAACTATTATTTTTTTTATCATTATTAAGCCATTATTATTATTGACAAGGCCTAAAGTGTTTCAGACATTATCAAAACATAGTATAAACTAATCAAGCGAACGTGCACTTATTGTACACACTGTAAGCACGCCTTTATGTTTTAGTAATCGATAAGGGGAATTTTTTGAATATTTGCTTTTTATGCAAAGATTTTGGAAGAAATTATTTATTTTTTTGTCAATTTTGCATGTTTGTTTATGTACTGAGCGAGTTTGCAAAACTTTTTGGGTGGCATAACAAATTACTTTTCGGAATTTTTATCTAAAAACAAAAAATAGGTTTCGAAATAGTGGACTGGCAATCGGTAAGTAGCAAAAAGTTGATAAATGAACCCAAGGACAAAGAGTTTATGACAATGGCTTCAGCTAGGTTTTGTCATATACATAAAATCCCCTTTTTATTTCAAAATTTCCGTATAAAACGAGCATCTTTACGTGCTTTGAGCGTTGCAAAGACTGTATACGAAAAATCACCTTGTGGGAGTCCCACAAGTCCCACAGTCTTATCGCTCACAGCAGTTTCCTATAAAAAAGCACGTAAGCTGATAAGCAAACACAGTCTCCAACGCTTCAAGCTGCAGTCGAAAACTTCCGAGCTTTACTAAATTGTATTAAATCTACTCCTAAAAATGAAGTGCGCCGTAGTCCTTTGCGTCCTGGCCGTGTTGGCTGTATTTGCTGTAAACTCTTCTCAAGCTCAACCTGTGAGTGCTCCATTACAACTCCAACTGGTAGAAGAAGTATTAGCTGCACCTGAACACAGTCGTCAAAAGCGCGCTACCTGTGACCTCTTGAGCCTACAGGTCAAAGGAGTTGCAGTCAACCACAGCGCATGCGCAGCTCATTGTCTGGCGCTGGGAAAGAAGGGCGGCTACTGCAACAACAAGGCCGTCTGTGTTTGCCGTTAAGAAAAAAATTAATTTTTATAAATTCAGCATTGTACCTATGTATATAAATATAATATTTATTATAAATAATAAAGAGCAACCATCAAAACGAAACTGAAGATTAAGAGTGATCATGATCTAAAATTAAAAAAAAAAATTGGCACCCACCCTGCACAAGAGTCCCACAGTGCGCAGCAGTTGCTGCCATAGACCAAAAAATAAAAAATGGCGTACGTAAGGTCGGCGCGGACGACTTTGGGATACACTGTACCACTAGCTTGCAATAAAATACGGTTCCTTCACAAAAAACCAAAAACAGAAGAATTTTTAAGCAACAATTTTTTTGACCGATCATTCCTATGGGAGCTATATGATATAGTCAACCGATTTCGATTAAATTTGACACAGTGCTTTAATACCTTAAAAAAGAGCCTAATTTAGTTCAAATATCTTTACAAACAGACGAAACACAACGAATTTTGTATAAAAAACGTTTTTTTGGACCGATTGGTCCTATGGGAGCTATATGATATAGTCAACCGATTTTGATAAAATTTAGTACAGTGCTAAGGGACTATAAAAAACTTACGAATACAAAATTTGGCCCTAATATGTTATCTTAACAAACAAACGAAACACAACGAATTTCGTTCAAAAACCGATTTTTTGGAAGATCCGCCGTATAGTCAACCGATTTCGTTCAAATTTGGTTCAATGCTTGGGTACTCTAAAAAACTTATGAATGCCAAATCTAGTTACGATATCTTTATTAAACAATTAAATGTAACGAATTTTTTATAAAAAAAAGTTATTTTGGTCGATCGGTCCTATGGGAGCTATATGATATACTCAAAATTTGGTACAGTGCTTGGAAACTATAAAAAACTTTTGAATACCAAATTTGGCTACGATATCTTCATAAACAAAAGAATTATCCGTCTAAAACTTTTTTGTTGATGTCTTCTCAAACACCCATATGGGAGCTATATAATTTATCCCCGATACCAAAAAAATAAAATAAACTTGTCTCCTATGGAATAATATGGGATCTAATGTGAAAGTTTGGTAACTCTAGCTCTTACCATCTCTGAGATCTAGGCGTTCAAACGGACGGACGGACAGACAGACAGATCATAATTAAATTTCACGTTTTTATATCCTTTCGATCAAACAATATGCTTATACACCAAGTTTCTTATCTAGACCTTATCGAAAACCAAGTAAATGGTTGCATTATTAAAAAAATACCGTGTCCGACCTCAAAGAATTCGGACTGAGTCACTGAAACCATATTTATTCATGGAAATGGTGCATACACTTAATATTCTTAAAAACAGGATCCATTTAAATGCACAAACCGCCATCATATTGTCAAAAAGTGCCGCTTCATCTACAAGATCCAATACAGTTACAAGTTTTTCCATGGGACTAACTTACTCGGCGGAAAAACTATAGTCAGTTTCACTTGCAAAAATCAGTCCCACTTTTTCCGGATAGATGCTGTAGAAGTACGACTTTCAAGAACTGGAATGTATCCTTCCTGGCTATTGTAACATTTTCCTATACAAGAGTGAGTTCTATTCAAATTCTCAAATAGGCCCACCTTTAAACCAATTATTCTTATGAAATACTTATATTATTCAAAATCGATGGGTAGACAAGGTACTTACTCTTTGGGTATACAACTTCAGACTCCCGACCTATTTTGCTCCAACAATATATTAATTTTATTGTGTAAAAAAAATAAAAAATAAATCCATTAAAAAGATGTGGTAGCGGTGTATTCCACCGTAACCGGGCTCTCTAAATAAAATCTCTTAAAAATATGACATACTTAAATGCTAAGGATAACCCCACCGGGATTCCACTTATTTCTGTACTACCCTGCCCATCGCCTTTTTTCATCAAGTATCTCATTCCAAAACTTGGCGCTTGAGACCGGATAAGATTTTGCCAACTCTACTTCAAATGAATTTGTTTCCTTATTAACAAAATAAAGATAGTCACAAATGCATCCATCTTGAGATTCATGCTTCTCTAAAGTGCAAGAACCCAAACCTGCCACTTTACTGTAAAACAATTTTATTTAATACAATTATATTATTAAAGAAAGCTGAGCGACTCACCTGGTTTTGGCGAAACTCACAAAATAGTTCACAAAAGTCTTAACCATTTTGGCTTCAACTGAGTTTTTGTCAAAATCGGGAAATAATAAAGGACTTCGAAAAAGATAGAGCAAGTCATCGCAATGTACTACACCATAATCGTGAGTTACTGGATTGCTTGTATAAATCTGGGCATACGTATACTTTCCACGAAAGTTAAAGTTATAAACAAAGAAGGGATGTGTTGAGGTGTCCACGCTGTGCACGTAATCCCAGATGATATTGTAAAGGGGCTGCTTGAAACCACGATCTGTTATGAGCTGTAATTGGAAGCAAAAATAAGAATCATTTTATTTCATTACCAAAGTACGCACGTCTTCAAAACCACGATACGTTGCATCATTTAGTTCATGTTCATTCTGGAAATACTTTGCTACGATTTTAGGCATAGCTGCAGCTATTTGCTCCTCATTTAAATTGTATGGAAACTCCAGCAATTTCTTTAGTAACTCACCAAAACGTGCATTAAAGCTTTGACGCAACGTTGTATTTTCCATTATATTGACCACCCGTACAGCGCCCTCGCCTGGCACAGTTCCTAGGAGCCAAGGCATTTTGTAATAGTTTCCTTTATCTATAAGAGCTTTGGGATGCTCCGTCATAAACGCACCGGTTATCCTGGGCTCCACTACTGGCCGATAGTTGGTTAGATGATCGACATCCCAAAACTTCAAACCATCTCCCGCTCGGAGCAAATCCTCAACGTCAACTTTGCGTAATTCACTTGCCAAGTCATTTGTGCTCATGGTCTGTGCATTTCTAATATTACAAAGCTCTGCTGTTTTTCTGGCCTGTTCCAGTGGTTTCTTCTGTATTGCAAAAGGCACATTTGCCGTGCCACTCATGCTTATCACACGATGAAAGGGTTTTGGTTCCATGGAGCTGATCATATGCATATGTGCTGCAAGTCCACCCGCGCTCTGTCCAAATAAGGTCACAGAAAGCGGGTTGCCACCAAAGGCCTCTATATTTTGTTGCACCCAATTCAAAGCCATCTGCTGATCTTTTAAGCCAAAGTTACCGAGTATATTGGCATCTTCAGTAGAAAGGAATCCTGTTAAGACAAATTACTTAGTTTAAAAATAATTTTTTTTTTAGATATACATAGTTCTACCCAAAGCGCCTAGTCGATAGGCCATTGTCACTAAAATGACTTGTTCGGTGTCCATAATATACTCAGGACCAGTAATTGATGGATTAGCTGAGCCGGAAAAGAAGCCGCCACCGTGTATATAAACCATTACAGGTAGAGTATCCAAGCCTTCTCTAGGACTATCTGTCTGTAATTTATTTACAAAAATATATTGATTTCTGAAAAAATTCTAATTTCGACTTGACTTTCGATTTTACAACGCGTATTCCCAGAGAGAACTCATACCTCCATTATTACTTTACACATCTTAAGTCCTTTGTTTTTTAAATTGATTAAATACACTAACATTTTGATAGACACCAGTAAAGCGTTTACAAATGTTACTCACCACTGGTCTGTAAACGTTTAAGTACAGACAATCCTCCATACCATAGATTTGGGGAATAGGAATCAAGTAGTTCTTTTGTATACATTCCGGTCTTGCCTCAGTCGCATCGCGTATTCCATCCCATTTCGGTATTGCCACCGGATTCTGCATTCAATATTGTTTAAATTTTTAGAAATACTTTATCAAGCTGACACATACCTCAAAACGCAAAGATCCCAGGGGAGGGTAGGCAAAGGGTATGCCCAAAAAGGCTTCAAATTTTTCAATCTGATATCCAGGCATGAATTTGCCCTCCACGCAGCCGGAGTTTGGCGGACAAACTACTAATGTTTTCTCTGTATTAGCCAAAGGAAGCCAATGTAATAGTGAGCCAAAGGCCAAGAGCAAAGTCTTCCTCAAAAAATTCATTTCTGAAACGCTGTTGAGGATTGATTGTTGTGGGACTGTAGAAAGAAACAGTGCATTTTGTAAGCTAAGTGTTTGACTATGTTATATATATTTTTACGGTTGGATGAAATTTAGAAGGCCCCAAACTCACCAACATACGAATTAGGTATTAAAGCAACACTCAGATCCTCTAGGTTCCTGGTATCTAATAAAGTGGCGTAATGTTAAATAGTAAATCTTAAAAGAATTCAAAAATTCGAAAACAATTAGAATGTTACTACTGATACTTTTCCTTGTGGGAACTACTGCTTATGTATGAGTTTCAATGAGGAAAGACCTTATGACCTATGGCCTAAGCCTACAAACTACGAATAATAATCGAAGCTGCTCTAGAACACGAAAACGAATCTTTTGGTCCTATGCTATGTTCACCCTTAAGAGAAAGCATACACTTGTTTAGCTGATTATGTAAATGCCTCAAGGTTGCCGATGGTATTGTCAGTAGGTAGCCTAGCTCTTAAAAATTCTCCGAATTTTACTGTTCGGGCTACCTAAGGGCATTTCCCTCATTTCGAAATGGGTCATAAAATTTAGAACGCGTCTCTTATCTTATCAATACAGAAAACAAAATCTGTGCGCTCATTAACTCGAAATCTCCTCCGACTATAACCAAAAAACATAGTTTTAGCACGATAGGGCAACCTCACACAAACCTCTTTGCCAAAATGATGGGAAAGTTTCCTTGGACTGATTTAGCTCCTATGTAATTTTTCTGTGGGGCTATCTCAAATCCAAAGTTTATGACAATAAATCGATTTTAGCCATTAAAGATTCGACGAAATGTTACCATTCGACCGTGAACACAAAGGTTTAAATTTAGATGATATTATTTTTGAAAAAATAAATTCCCAAATTCCCAGGTTCATTCGATGACCCTTAAATTTGTACGCTAGTGTAATTAATAACTCTTTTTATACTGTATGGTACAAAGCGTATATTGAGTTTATGCAAGCCGAAAATGTATGTAACATACAGATGGAGACGTTGGAGGCCCCTCAAAGTTACCTAAAGTATGATCAGGGTGACGAGTGAAGTCCGTCCGTCCGTCTGTCCCTTTGTCAGTATGAACGCCTAGATCTCAGAGATCTAAGAACTAGAGTAACCAAACTTTCACATTAGATCCCAAATTATTCCATTGGAGTCAAGCTTATTTTATTTTTTTGATATCGGGGCTAAATTATATAGCTCCCATATGGGTGTTTGAGATGGCCTCGAAAAAAAAAAGAAGTTTTTTGATGGATAATTCGTTTGTTCATGAAGATATCGTAACCAAATTTGGTATTCGTCAGTTTTTTATAGTTCCTTAGCACTGTACTAAATTTGATCAAAATCGGGTGACTATATCATATAGCTCCCATAGGACCAATCGGTCCAAAAAACGTTTTTTATACAAAATTCGTTGGGTTTCGTCTGTTTGTAAAGATATTTGAACTAAATTCGGCACTCAGATCTTTTTTAAGGTATTAATGCACTGTGTCAAATTTGATTGAAATCGGTTGACTATATCATATAGCTCCCATAGGAACGATCGGTCAAAAAAATTGTTGCTTAAAAATTCTTCTGTTTTTGGTTTTTTGTGAAGAAATCGGACTTTATTACAAGCTAGTGGTACAGGGTATCCTAAAGTCGTCCGCGCCTGACTTTACGTGCGCCATTTTTTTTTTCACTGTACTACTTCGTTTGTTCAAAAAGATATCGTAACAAAATTTAGCATTTAAGAGTTTTTAGAGTACCCAAATGCTTTACCAAATTTTATCAGAATCGGTTGACTCGTTGATATCGTATAGCTCCCAAAGGCACGATCAGTCAAAAAAGGCATTTTTGGTTCAAACTTATTCGTCTGATTTTGGTTGTTTATAGGTATAGCAATCCTATTTGGCAATCAAATGGATTTTGGTTTTCTTAAGCAATATACCGGATTTTATTGCTAGCTAGTGGTACGGGTATCCCAAAGTCGTCCGCACAAAGTTTAACGTACACATCTTATATTTATTTTATTTTTTTCGACTCACAAAACATAAACTCTCTTTTAACTCACTTTTTATATAATTACTTTAAAGATTATGTTGTAGCTTGAGACAACAAGACTATCACATGGCGTATACTTAATGGAACGTCGTAGCATTTTCCAAAATAACCCATATGAGATTTTTGTTTAAGACAATCAGGCCTGTTCTAGATTTCGACTCGTTTTGAAAAGTCATAACGAGTGCATTCCGACAAATGGTGTTCTAGATTTCGACCGAGTTCGAATCCACTTCGAATCGTTTTCGAATCGTTTTCATTTAGACCAGCTGTGCAGAGCAGCTGTGTTGTTTATGTTTGTTTATATGGCGCTAAATTGAAATGGAAGCGGCATCATACAGCAGCCGTCTTTTAAAAATGGACACGTAGTAAAAACTTAAGCAATTTGTAGTTTGCATTTTAGTTTTAAAAGTATAACATACAATTTTTCGCCAACTCTATGTGTTTATTTTATTTTAGTCGGCAAATTATTTTAAGCAGCAGTTTCAGAGACACCTTCAGTTACTTCTCTGCTACATTCCGCTTTGTTGAATTGTTGTTTGTTTATTTTCCATAAGCATTTCACAATTGTATTGGTCATGCGGTTAATTATCATCGCTTAAACAGGCACATTTCTTTCTCACAGTCATATTTCCTGTAGTTGACATCGTTGATGCTTGCAAATTTGCCAACATTTGACAACGTTAGTATTGTGTTTTGCTTAGCACTTCCTTTTTTGCTCCTTCAAAAATGTATTACTACAATTAACTAAAAAAAGCGGATCATTGTTGTTTGTTTAAAAAGTGCGCCAAATTTCAAGCAAATTGCCAGCTGATCAGCTGATCACCCATCGATAAGTTGACTTGTAGAGTTACCTCAAGTTTTCGAACATCCATTTTATTAATTTAATTTTTCTTTCTGCCAACATCTTTCTGACAGACAAACATTTTTTATTTATTTACCAATTTTGTACAATTTATTTTATATACATATTTTAAGCCATCCATTAATAAAATTATCTTCGAATTTACTTGTGCCACACGACAACAAGACTACACAATACACATTTCGAAGTTTTGTTTTGTCTAAATCTAGAACACCTTACTTTCATTCCACTCGTTTTGGTTTTGCATGTATACACAATTTTAATAGACATTTTTTGTCATAAGAATATATAATGAAAATTAACCTTGATTCGTTGAATTGAGCACATCTAAATTTTCTTAAAACATTAAAAAATAATACAAAATTAATTTTGGTGGCATTAATGCGTTTATTTAAGCAAACAAAGCAAAATACTTTTCATTTCGACAGCTGCAAGCCAAACTTTTCATAACGAGTAAACTCTTGTCGGAATCGAAATCTAGAACACCTTTCATTTCGATTCCGACACTTTTTGTCTGAATCGAAATCTAGAACATGCCTGAATACCTATTGAAAACATTTAAAGGTATTAATGTCAACAGCGCAACGGTTTTTATACCCTGTACCGAAGCCTGACGGAGTCATCCTATAAAGTATTTACATTCTTGAACTGCTTAAAGTACCGAAAAGCGATAGCCATGTCTGTCTACCAGTTCAACTGCCTGGAGAAATAAAGGTTGGACAATTTCTGTATTCAAATTTGTCGATTTACCATGTAAGTATCTTGTCCGTTCCTAGATGAAAAATAAAACTTTCACCTCTAAAAGCTACACCAAACTCCGCAAACTAAGAAAAACATTTTTGGCCTATTGCTCAAGCCATAGACCAAAGTTTTAGCTGAAAGCACAGGGTATATTAAAGTCGGAAGCTACCGAGTGTTAGCCTCTCACTAGTTGTAATCAAGACAATCGAATTCGAATAGATTATTCAAATGCACTTGGATAACAACAATCGAAACAAACGCGTTTGAATAAATTTAAACAATTAATGAGTTTGCGCTCAGATAAGAAATAATTGTAAATACATTTTTTAAAGTAACACAGAATTAAACACACGTGCTAAAAAATTGAATAGAAATTGTTATTACTTTTTTTTTTTTTTGCATATAGTCGGAAATCGGAAATTAATAGATCCGCCAAACGCTTAGTAGAGGAGCTGACCACGCACTAGACACTACGACTTCGCAACGCCGACTAAGAACTGCAGTGGCCGCACTTTCTCTTTTATCCTGAGCCAGCCGTAGAGCTTGAGCAGTAAAAAGTCAAGTAAGTAAGAGATATGCATACCGCAACTCAGAGATCGCACGCCAGCTTTTGTAACCAGGGTTGTATATTATATATTTATGCACATACAGTGGCGTGGCTGCAATAATAGCTGACCATAGTTTAAACTACTCTGCCGCTGCATCCAGAGTACAAATTATTTTCGGAATATTTTTTTGAAGCTTAGAAAACGGCTAAGATCTTTACTGTGCCTAGGCTTTTGCGCCCAGGATGCAGCACCCCCTTGATACGCCACTGCTTGCCGCTATAGCTTATTTTTAATACGTAATGCATCTGGCTTATTTGGTTAACTATGGGATAAAACTAAAGCTACTACCAGGGGAGTAGCCTATTTTGTAATGCAGATTGTCTGGCTAATAGTCACGTGCCTGTGCTCCATACTAAAAGTTAAACGACGCATTAATTCCAAGAATCAACAAGGATAAGGGGAGGGAAGATCCAGCAGATGCTACTGTTTATATTCGGGTTTTATGCGTCAGAACGCGGGCAATGTCAGCTTGGCATCAAAAAAGGAGCTATTTTGAACACTGAGATGCTTAGGTTTTGTGAACTTGTGGAACTCGAATTTTGGTCACCTCAAAAAATACCTGGAAAAATAAATTTTTTATAGAATATAAGACACAGACATGCAGAAAAATAATATTTTTTAGACGGAACAACGAAGTTGTATACTAGGTTTTTTAGATCTCTGAATCCAAATTCAAGGTCAAAAGCACATTACCTGAAAAAGCTATCCATTGAGCACAGTTTTTTGAGTTTTTATGTATTATAGTGTTTTGCGAATAGATAGATAGCTAGAAGTCCGTCTTTTTTTTTGCTGTACCGAAGAGGCATGAGAGAAAATCCGGGACCCGGGGGGAAGCTGTACCCGCCTCTCTATTAATCCTTTAACTTTGAACCACGACAGTAATTACATTGGCCCCGGATGAATCTCTCTCTCTCCCGACTCCAATAGCACCTCTTATGTTTCCTACGTGTAGGATGGTCAGTGATCTTTAACTTCGTGAGTGTTTCTTGCAAAGGACTGAAGTGTCTCCAAGTAAGACGATTTTATAGACAAGTCAATTGTTGGTCTACACTTGCCTGATTTGTCTTACCAATCAAATGCTACTGTAGACTTTACGGCTAATGAAGAAGAATTGCTTTGGCTGGCTCTGGTGCTAAATTTGGTTACGACGAAGTACAGGTTTTCTTTATTAGAGAGCTTACATTTGAAGTAGTCAACGTCTATGTCTACGTCAAGATGTTACCATAGTCAGGGTATCTGTTATGTGATGACCATGTTATGTTGGGGGACTACGTTTTAAAATAAACAAATAACATATATCAAGCTGTTCAGTAATATAGATGAAGGCTTATTCATAGCCATAAAGATGTTACTGGAGGGTTTTAAACTAAGGAAAGAAAAATCAGCCAGGGACTATCTGCTGTTAAACAGAAAGAAGAAGCTAACCATTTCTTCACAATTCGTAATGATGTAATCTTAAAGAACCAGCGTAGAATTAGTCTTAGCTATCGGAGTAAACTTCCAACGGACACTTTCCGCTCTTTCTTTAAGATAAAGTTGAAATAATATTAATGATCTATCCATAAAAAAACAAAGGGCTTCTGAGTTTTGAAAGTAGGCTTATAAGGACATACAGACATAGGGTTAGATAAAACATTTCGCTATCTTTAGAAAATTAAATATTAGAACATTGTAATAACAGCTACCCAGCTGCGCTCTAGGATTTGCTTTTATACTTTGGAAACGTATAGGCTTTATACGAGTATATTGGAGCTCGCAATAAACTGTCAACCCATTTTTCCTGCTTTCGAAGGTGGCCCTAACCTGAAAACCCCCTGTGGGTCCACCACTGATCAAGAGTATAAAAAAGTCATCGATACATATTTCATAGGGATCCAAAAACTACTTTATACCTTTTTACGGTTCTTCTCCCCAGGTTAAAGCCTGAACTAAGTTTCCTTTATGATGTTAGTTGTAAAAATCATTTTGATTTGCCAATTTTCATAGTTTTCTGCCAGTATTAAATCAGCATAAGGGTAAGCTCAAAATATTAAAAACTTCAGAATAAAATCGAACCGCAAGTGTTAAAACTTTTTTTGTATTTTGGGTCCCTGGAAATTACATTTCATTCGTGACCTTCACATTGCAGCTGATAAAAGAGAGTTTAAGTTAAGTATATAAATACAATACACTATCATTGGTACAAAAGTCGAAATTGGGTCGCACGCGAGCTGGCTGCTGTTCTATAGAACCAATTTATTCCAGATGTGAAAAGCGCGCTTATCAACATTACGCTCGATGACCTCATTGTAAGTGTCTTCTTTTTGCTCGATCTTTAAGTAATTGCAGATTTCTGTATCTGTATAGTCAGACACAGTGCAACCGCTGAGGTACCTTTGATTGAAGAAAATCCTGAAAGATCGTAAAAAATTTGAAAAATTTAGGTAAATTTTTAAATATACAACTCACCCTGTCTTCGCGCGGTCTACAAATAGGCTTGTCATGCGTTTAACTAACATAGCCTCCTCCGAATCTTTGGGATACTGCGGCATCATTGAGTTGGGCAGAATGTACAAAACATCATCCGCATGTCAAGCACCGACATCATTCACAGTGCCATCGGTAATAAAAACCGAAAAAATTTATCATATCGCGATTTTCAAAACTGTAAGTCATTACAGGATTGTGCTGCAACTGTGCATATTTGGCATAACTGGCAGCAGACTCATAAGCAGGATATAGGAAATTAAAGTCGCCTACAGCCTGTAAAATAGTAAACATATACATAATACCAACATGGTGCTCCCCATGAGCCTCATTGAGCATACCTCCGAAGTTCGTAGGCGCCATAATGATCCAATACTTCTTTAATAATCTCAGGAGAAATATCTTCAGGAAGCTACATTGCCATTGTGAATTTTTCCCTAAAATTCTCATTAAACTTCTTTGCAAGTTGAGGTTGATTGAGGTAACGCAGTAGAAAGAGCCGGCGCGCGTTGTTTTGCCCAGTAGCCAAGGTACTTGGTTAACCTTAGTGCCTGCTAAATGCGTCTGCACCGGATCTTCAACAAAAAATGCTTCAGGGCATGTCCCTTACTTGTCTACAGCACCAAAATTAATAAGAGGTTCTTTATCCCATGTCTTCAGTGCATCGCCAGCGTTAACAAGTTCCATGGCATTAATATTTCGTAGAGCTTCAGCTAAGTTTTGACTGTCCGAAGTCATTGTACTAGGTATGTCTAAATGAGCAGCCAGACGTCTAGCTTGATCCAATGGTTGCTTAATCCCTCTGGCAAAAGGCGTCAATGCCGTCCCGCTTAAGGACACGCTGAAAGAGTCCTTTATAAATTTGAACATATCAAAGCACAAATAATGATGAAGTAACATTTACTTACCTCTTGATCCTGGGTTATGCATATGAAAATGCGTGGAAACGCCACCAGCGCTGTGTCGAATATAGTCACCAAATTCGGATCACCGCCAAACCCTCCAATGTGCTGCTGAATCCATTGAAGCGCTAGTCGTTGATCTTTTAAACCGAAGTCTCCGGACATATATGCATCGCCAGTGCTTAGAAAGCCTGCGAAAATTATTTATTTACGCTTTGTTTTGTTTTTTTTTTAATTGGCTAACCAAAAGCGCCCAATCGATAGCTCATGCTGACCAAGGTAACCGTCCGTGTGTCCATCAAATACTCAGGCCCAGTCACTAGCGCACGTGCAGAGCCACTAAAGAAACCGCCGTGATGTATGTATATATACAATTACCAGTAAAAGCGTTGAACCGCGTTACTTAACAAACTATTAATAAGAGAATTATATGTAGAGCCAGGGACTCAGCTTACCACGGGTCCCGTATGCATTCAAGTAAAGACAATCTTCCGAACCCATAACTAGCGGACTTATGGAAAGGAATTCTTTTGCAAGCAGTGTTCACGAGGCGAGCTGGTATTCAAAACACCTGTCCAGGCTTGGCAGCCACGGGATTCTGCAAGGTACACATGTTGTAAAAGGATCATAGTATATAGGAAAACTCACTCTGAATCTCAGGTTGCCTACTGGCGGTTCTACAAATGGTATGCCCATGAATGCTTCGAAATTATCTATCTGATAACGTGGCATGAGTGTGCCCTGCATGCAACCCAAATCTTTAAGACATAGTTCCACTTGAGCTGAAACCGCAAGCGCCACAAGCGCACACATAACGCTAAACCATATTAGATGCATCTCTGTTTTGGAAACTCCATTTATAAGCAGTAGAAGTTCTCAAAATTGCATGCATAGC
>JBAMAX010000784.1:0-127232 GCA_037043745.1 Chymomyza amoena
GTATATTTAACATAGATATTAACTTTGAATAAAGCGTACATAACGAAAAATTAAAATAATTGTGGTAATTTTCAGTTCTTAAATGAAAAAAAAATTTTAATCCTTTTTTAATTTTTTTGAATAATTTTAAATTTTTAATTAAATTTTTTATCAATTTAAGTATTCAACACAAAATTTGATGCTAAACTTTTTACTTTTTTTTCAAATAATTGCAGTAATTTTAAGTTCTTAAATATTATAAAAAATATAATTTAAATATTTACGTAATTTTTTAAAATTTTTCAAAATATTTTTTAATATTTTTTTAATATTTTTTTAATATTTTTTTTTAACAATTCAAGTATTCAAAACTAATTTTTATGTCACAATAAAGCATTGAATAAAAAATATAATTTAAATACTATTTTAATTTTTTTAAATTTTTAAACATATTTTTATAATCTTTTTTTTCCAAAATTTAAGTATTCAACACTAAATTTTTCACACACTTTTTACTGGGATGTTGAATACATACCGAAAAATTCAAATAATTTCAGTGATTTTAAGTTCTTAAATAAAAAATATAATTTAAATACTTTCGTAATTTTTTTTAAAATTTTCCACATATTTTTTAAATATTTTTTTAACAATTCAAGTATTCAAGACTAATTTTTATGCTACACTGATTACTGGGACCTTGAATAAAGCGTTAAATAAAAATTATATTTTAAATACTATTTGCATTTTTTTAAATATTTTCAACGTTTTTTTGTAATGTTTTTTTTTCAACCCTAAGTTTTGACAAAGTTTTTTCTATACTGGGATTACTATTCAAATAATTGCGGTAATTTTAAGTTCTTAAATAAAAAAAAAAAACAATTTAAATACTTTCTTAATTATTTTAAATATTTTTAAACCTATTTTAAAACTTTTTTTTTTAACAATTCAAGCATTCAAGACTAAATTTTATGCGATACTGTTTACTGGGACCTTAAATAAAGCGTTACTTTTAAGTTTTTTTTAAATATTTTTAAATTTTTAAACAAATTTTTTTAAAGTTTTTTTTAAGCATTCAAGAACTTAATACTAAATTTTATGCTACACTGTTTACGGAAACCTTCAACAAACATTACTTATTTAGTTTTATATTAAAACCTGGTTAGATTAAATTCTAAAAATGCTGTTAGGGTCTGAGATCTGTGAAAGTTATCTTTAACGCTCTGTAGATTTCAAAAGTAGACCAAAAATTACTCAAATATATAATAATAATCAGGGCCGCAGAGAAAAAATATCCGGTCCCGGTAGGGAAAATGTACAGGCACCTCTATTACACCTTTAGCTTGATTCATTTTAGCTTTCAATGGATACTTACTATTAAGTTAATATTTTAAAAACTTGTTTTCTTATTATTATTTAAATAAATTACAAAAAATAAATTATTTTTATAGTATTTAAATAGAAAAAATTCGTTTCCAAAATCCATTTACCAAAAAAAAATTTCAGACCATTTTATTACGAGAGTAATAACACTTCTGAGAAAACTCCGGATCTAGGGAAAATACCTAAATTACCTCTCTTGTCGGACCTGACAATAGTAATAATATAATATTTAGATATATTAATATTGATTAGTATTTATTCATTTAATGTAGAGTACACAAAATTTTGGCATACATTTTTTTTTAGTGTAATTGCATCAAAGCAAGTTTTGGCTGGATTATTTTCGAACCGGTATAATATTATTATCATTCGATTACATATATTCAATACAGTACAAAGTCACCCATGCAGTCCAAAAATAAAACTTTCTACAACAAATTTCAATACAAATAAAATCTAAACATAATGGAAAACTTTGTTTAGAGTTTTTGTGGCAAGTTAAAAGCTTTTTTGGCCACAGGGATTAAAGTTGGTCTACTTGTAATAAGTTGCAGCTTCCGTTGCCCAAAACGCTTACAAAACAACTACACCCCAACCACAAAGTGACTCTATGTTGATGGATTACTCTACGGGTTTGGCGATGATGAGCTAAGCATAAAGGATAATTGCGTTTATGTTGTTGGATGGACGGACGGATGGTAAAACCAAACAAAAGCAACGAAAAATTCAATACATTAACAATGTCTGCCTATTGAATGGGTATATCAACAACATATCCTTATCCATAGCCATATCCATATCTATGTCAAGAAAATCCCAACCAACACCAACCAAAACAAAATGAGCAGAAAAACCTCGGAAAAACTAACACGGCAATAGCTCAATCCGAAATACTTCTTGGAATTCTTTGTTGTTGTTGTTGTTGTTATAGCTTTTCTGTGTCATGATGAATGATTGTGTTGAAGAAACATGCTGACAGCAGGCAATTGTAGTACCAACAGTGCGTATGCGTAATATGTAAGCAAATGTGTGCGCTGACTGCCATGTGAGTGCGACAAATGCGCTGGGGAAGTAAAATTTTGTGCTTTTTGGTTTATACGAGGACGAAAATGAAATTTATTTTATAATAATTTAATTAAAATGAGTATAACGAATAGGGGTGTCAGCCTTTTATAAGGTTTTATTCAGACAAATAGCTACGAAAACTTTGTTCACTTTATTGTGCTTAAATCTTAATTTAAAGAAATTGAACATGCAGGAACAAAATTATAGCTCTTTCAATATAATTAGATTGATTCTTTAATACTATATTTTTGTAATTGGCTTCGAAAGTTACAAACTTTAACTTTAACTTTAAAAATCGATTTTTTTTTTGTTTTTATAAAAATTAAATGTGTGTAAGCAAAGGATTTTTATATGCGATCGATATTTAGAGATAGAAATCGATAAATAGAGTGCCCTGAACGCGACTAAGCCAATCGCGCTGAGAGACTTTCTAAAAACTTTCAACGCGTTTTTCTAGGAACCATGTTTTTTATCACCGATATGAATCTGGTCTGATTTCAAGTTTGGTCTCAATTTAAAAATCCTTACTGAATCAATCTAATTTTTTTCAAAATTTTTTCCAATTTTGTTCTATACAAGTCAAATACAACCTTTGACAAGTTAGGTTAGGTAAGGTTAGGGCGGCAGTTAGGACTGACGTCCCAACTCACTTAGGCCAAGGATAGGACCGTTGTGATACCGCTACAGCTACAATTTCACCACTCTTCCCCACTTGAGAGGTCCCCTATAAGAGGTGAGGCAGCCACCCGGCAGCCTGAATGAACTTTAAAAGCCATTTTGGACTCTGTTCAGAGAGCTGAGATAAATCGTCAAGAAAGTGTGACTTTAGGGACTTAAATCTTTTGCTGCCCAATGACAGAAAAAGTGTTCCACCGTCTACAGCTCCTCCTCATCGCCACAACTTCTACAGAAGTCATGGTGGGGAGCATTCAACCTGGCTGCGTGGTTTCCCATCAGCCTGTGTCCCGTGATAGCATGCATAACAGATGAGCACTGGGCTGTATTCAGACAGCAACGTTCTTTGGTTCTTTAACTACAGTATGTCGGTCAAGTTTGCCACGAGATCCTACACGTGTTCGAAGTCCGATTCCACATTTTATTTGCACACAGAGCGAAAATTTTCGTGTTCTCAGTTTACAGCTGGCCATGGGTATACCCACGCGCTACTTGTCTTGAAAGAGGATGCTGGTAGTTCCTTGTCTATCCAGTTCGTCCGCAATACAGTTGCCCTCGAAGTTCCTATAGCCTGAGACCTATATGAGGTGAATTGAAAACTGCTCAGCCATCTACCCTAGAGGCAAGCGGCAGTTATTCATTGACGTTATACACGAAGTCATCGAAACTAGGGACGTAATATCAGCTTGGCTGTCTGAGTAGATGTTCTTATAGTCCGTGAGCCAGCGACAGATTTTCACGACCAAGTTCCTCCCAGTCGATAACTCGTAAAATGCCTCAGAAAGTTACATTATGAAGCGTTGTGAACGTCAGCTGCGGCTCCGAGGGTGGGTTGAGCAGTGGTAGCCGCCCACGCACGTAATAAAAAATTTTTTTTTCAGTGATTTCCTCCCAAATGAAAATTTATCAGATGATAGTTTATGTATTGTTTTTAATAAATAAATCAGTCAGCTGGCTATATGTTGGTGGAATGTTTGTCAGCTGATGCACTAAAGGTGTAACGTAGGAGCTAGTCGGAAACATTTATAGCCTAAGTAAATGTGTCAGCTGACGAGTTTTCCCCCAACTTACTGCCAGCTGATTTGTTTTACGCGTTAAGTTACCTGCACTTTAACAACTTTAAACAAAATGCCAACAGCAGCGTAAACAATAACAAACAACGAAAAAAAAACAACAAACTGCAGGGAGTCGAAAAGCAGTTCTAACGTTGAAATCCCCATCAGCGTACACGGTCGTCTAGCTTGGAACCGTCCGTATATATCTTTATCGAGTCCGCTGGGCCTGGTACACCTGTATTCCACTCCTCCCTGGTTGGAGTATAGGCTCTGAATTTGGATGTGAAATGTTCCTGCGGTATGCAGTAGTCTATGCTTTCGGGGATAAGTGGGTTCCCCTTAAGAATCTTTGCATGACCAAAGTCTTGGTCATTCCATCTTTTCGCCTCTCTCGGGCGTAAAGCTGATAGAATGGCTTGTTGTTTCTCCACCTTGCTCAGTGGTAGGAGGTTTAGAATAGCATTTAGTGCTTCGTTTGGAGTGGAGCGGTGAGCACCACTAATGGTAAGTTCGCTGAACCCTACTTAACTTTTTATGGTTGGTCCCTTTATCTAAGGTAGGCCACCAGATCGAGACTCCATACATCAGTATAGATCTAACAATGACAGTGTATAACCAGTGACCTATGTTTGGGGACAAGCCCCATTTAGGTCCAATAGCTTTCCTGCAAGTGTATAAAGCGATCGTGACCTTTTTTCTTCGCTCTTTTGTATTCAGGTTCCAGTCCAGTTTGCTGTCTAGGACTAACCCGAGGTAGTTAAGATATTTAGAAAAAATTAAATATTCAGCTAAAACTTGATAGATGTAATAATGTTAGCACTTATAGCTTTTGTCTGAGGTCTTTATCCAATCTGGTCACATCAATCTTTACAGTCCATACAGTCCATAATTTGGATGTAATAATGTTAGCACTCATAAAATTGTCTTGAGCTTTTGGTCCGACCTGGTCACATCTACTACATCTTTACTGTGCATATAACGTTGCGTATACGTAATTTTCATTTGGAAGTCTCATAATATTCAAAAAAGTCAAGGGCAACAGCTACCTGCATTTGTTAAACTATCTTACGCATTTGGCAAACTCACAACATAT
Source organism: Chymomyza amoena (assembly GCA_037043745.1). NCBI lineage: Eukaryota > Metazoa > Arthropoda > Insecta > Diptera > Drosophilidae > Chymomyza > Chymomyza amoena. Next base: position 5,248 of record JBAMAX010000784.1, read on the forward strand.
ACTCCCATAAACACTTAATGTGTCTTCGCAGCTTTTGTATATAACACTATATATATTATGTATGTAATACATATATTCACACCGTGCTATAATATGTTCATGAAAGTAAAATAATAATTCATCATGTTAACACAAGCTTCATGCATTTGTTCCAGCTTTGGCATTTCCAGCAATTGCCAAATGAAATCAAATTGAAATAAAATCAATTGAAATTCTTTTTATAGCCTTAGTAAATGTATATATGTATATGTGCATATGTATCGCAATAACTTGACTTATTGTATATGAGTGAGTGTGTAAGTATGCGTGTGTGTTGTTTGTATTGCATATTTGCCACATTAAATTGAGTTGTGCTTTGAGCTGCTGCTGCTCCTGAGCCTGAATCAGACAAAGAAATCATTCATGTGGACTCACCCGCGAGCAAATACCACAAACAAACGCACACACACACACACACACACACACACACTACACTCATACACCCACGCATTTTTGCGTCTCAAGTGTGCGTCACGCACACATAGGTAGGAGGTACTCACACCGATACACACACACACACACTTACAAGCTGCTGCATAAGCTACTTATAAAGCATTAAGCAAATGAAAATATTTTAGAGAATTACTCAGTAGCAGTTTGATTAAATTTTTGGGCCAACAACGTTGCGTATGAGTAACCAATTTTGATTATGAAACTTAAAGAGGGTAAATATTAGACTTAAAGATTTGAGCAGTTTACGCAGCTTATAAAGTTTCAAAGATTAAATCACGTTGTTCGGTCGATTTAAGTTTTTTAAACTTAACAATGAAATTTTCTACACGCAGCTGTATTCAGTGGCTTGACAAAAAGTTTTTCTTTTCAAGTTTTAAGTTAACGAGAACTTGTCTTTAAGCTGTGGTCTTCTGGGTTTTGAAAATAGTCAGCGGCTAAAGTTAAAAAATGGTTTATCCCAGCTTGGATTGAAAAAAAAAATTTTTTATTTATTACCATTTATATAATTAAATAATTAAAATAAGTAAAGCCGGCTACTCACATACACCCTCAACCTCAAGTAAATAGTAACCACATCAAATTTTATTGCAAAATTCCGAGAATTGATAGCTGATAATTTGATTTTTTGACTTTTATTTGACAAGTCATATCTCCTAAACGATTAAATATATTTACTCCAATATTTTTTCAGTGATGGATAAAACTTTTAATTAAAAAATCAAAAATATAATTTATTTAAGATTTTCTTAGAATTGTTTTCAATGATAGATAAAATTTAAATTTAAAAAAACAAATACTGTATTTTCTTTTAGGATTTTTTTTTTTAAATTTTGTTTTTTTAAACAATACAAAGTTTGTAATTCCTAGAAGTGTAGAAGATCTGTTTACTTTTGTGACGACACCGCGCATGGCCGCCAGAGTAAACAGTACCTGGGAAAATGACAAATTAGCATAACTTCTCGGATTTATTTTTATGAATAATCGTTTGGACATCTTAAGATCAAATTTGAAAGTAACGACCCCATCTCTTTATATTTAAGGTAAAAGGTTACAGAAATCGGTTTTATTCCAAATAATATTTTACCCTTATATAATTATTTTTCCTAATGTTCTAAAGAATTGGAAGGCACTTTCGACAAAATCGGTATACGGCTAAATCATCTACAAATAACAGTTCTTGAGATATAGCTTCGAAAGTGGGGTGTGCTTTGATGTGAAAAATTCATAAAAATTAATCTTTTGGCGTTGCACTCTGAACTCTATTTCGTGATGCGTCATTTGTATGAACTGGTGTGTTATAACAATCTCGTAGAGGATAGAGAATTTTTTTAGAAGATTTGGAGAAATGTTAAAGGACTGGTAAAATCACCCAAAATGGAAAGGTCGAGGGGAAAAGTCGCCCGCTTCAATTTTTTTCGACAAAATATATTCTTTTAAATAAGAAATATTGGTTTGCCAACATAGGCTTGATTTCATTACAGTCACCTTTGTTAGCCAATAGACAAACCCAAAGAAAATCTTCAAAAGTTAAAAAATGTTCTATACAGAGAAAGAAGAAATAGCCCACTCCAACTTCACTCCAAGACGACGATCCAAAACACTCATCTAAAGTCGGCAAAGCCTATCTGCAAAACAAAGATAAAGAGAAAACGTTGCAAATCATGAAGTGACCGGCCCAATCCTCTGATCTCAGTCCAATCGAACTTCTTTGGGATGAACTTGAACGTCAAGTCAGGAAACAGTGTCTGCCTTTGAAAGAAACTCTCTAGATTGCATTTTACAAGACGTAGGAACAGCTGAAACCAACAGTTCTTGAAAAACATGTCAACATAATACCTGGAATCGTCACAAAAGTATTGAAAGCTAAAGGTTAATATTTTGACCAGAAAAAAGTATAATCGTTCTATGTGTACAAATATATTATCTGTTGCAGTTGGAATATTATATTGAACATTTTTAAAAAGAACAATCTTTTAAAATAAAAAAGTTTTTTCATATCCTACCAGTAGTTTCAAACGTTTATGATCAATTTTATAAGTTCTAAGGAGTAATTATTAGGTGTCCGGAGGCCTTTTTTTCATCTTCTTGACCACAAAATATATACTGGCCATAGAAAATTAAGTTTTAAAAACAAATAAAAAAAATGATTTAACTAGAATTAATTAAAATTTAAAAACAGGATTATAGGAGGCATGGTTAAAATCCAAAATTTTGCGAATCCGAATTTAAACAATATAAAAGTGAAAAATACATTACAACAATATATGGATATAGGGTAGGATCAATGAGTTTATGTTCACTTTAAAAAAGTCTAAGACGTTGGTATAGTAGCTACAAGAAATATTCCCAGATCTGGTATTATAGCATGGATTGATATAGCGTTTAAATTTTTTTTAATAATCCTAAGCGAAGTTGCGATATTATACCAAAAATTGTGAATCAAGTGGAGTTAAATATAATTCAATCGATTGATGATGTAAGTGGTTTTAGTGACGTCACCATGATAGTATGGATTATTACAAAAAATTGATTTTTCTAATATTCTTAAGACAAGTTGCGATAATATACCATAAATAGTTGATCGAGTGAAGTAAAATATAATAAAATGAATTGATATGAACCAACATGACTTGAGTGACGTCAAGCTGATAATTTTTTTTCGAAATGAAGTTACGCCAAACAACACCCTTGATCCACTTGGGTATACCCGCTACAAATTGATAAATCGTCCTTGAGGAGTACATTTCCATTAGCACTTCAACTTGTTGATAAAACCCTCACCTCCTGATTGTTCATTTTGTTTGGCCAACACAGCTTATTAGCTGCTGCCTGTTTAGTCCTGTTTAGTAGTACCATTTAGTGTTATGTTTTGTCTATGCCTTAAAAGGTTTACCTTTACCTGCTGTCTCCACAAAACACACACAAAATAATAATAACTGTTGGCGCGCTAGTTAAATTGCATGAATCATAATGCGCAGGACTTGGGCGCATCCTTTCTCGGGCTCTTCTGCCTCGCTTTGCCGCACCATTTAACAAACATTCCGCTAATCTGCCACACTTGCCCCAACCACAAGCCAGCAGTGACTGCGGTGTTGTGTGTATACGAGGGCAGTTTGCTAAGTTGTAACTTTTCGAAAAACAAGATAGTAGTGGATACTTTATCCACATATACGAAATGATGCAAAAACTGGATTAAAGTTGAAAGTCGGAAAATACTCGTTTGGTCATAAAGTTGATAAATTTGTTCGAATTGGACTTGGAGTGTACTCTCCGGTATATCTGGCGGCTATTCAGGATTGATACAGGTATAATTTTTACAACTTTCCAAGTATGTAAGTTTTAACTCAAAAAATTTAGAACAGCTTTTTCGATTTAAACCAGGCGACTTTTTCGTCTAATATAATTTTATGGAATTTATTGAAGATTTCTAGCATGGTAACCTCTTTTGGGCATTATGGAGATTCTTAATTGGTATTGTTATTAATTAAGGATTTTCTTGGTTTCGACGAAGAAAGGCTTGAAAATATCGAAATTTATTTTTTAATAAATTTTTAATTAAGAACCTAGAAATATAAAGAAAGGCATCGGTAATTATCAAGATCCCGAAGAAGGGAAACCGACAAATATGCACTAACGTGGCAATATCTCTTCGCCAACTATCATGAAAATCCTCAACCAGATCATTCTAAGCTGTATTTTCGAGCCACTCAACAACGTTCTACGTAGAAATTAAGCTGGCTTTCGCCCTCAAAGATCTTGTATTGATTTAATAAATACTGAACGTATTATCATAGAGCAATCCGAGGAATTTAACTCTACTTTATATCTAGTTTTCATAGATTTTCTCAAAGCGTTTGATAGGAAAGCAATATGGGTGGCACTTCTAGCTAGAGGTATTCAAGACAAAATTATCATAATCCTAAAAACGTCGTATACTGGGTTCTCATGCCGAGTTTTGCACGGCGGACAACTTAGCGGTCCTTTTATTGCGATAGCGGATTGAAGCAAGGATGCACACTGTCGCCCTTGCTCTTTCCTAACGTTCTTGATTTGGTATTTGAAGCAGCTGAATTAAATAGTTTTGGAATCAATTGGAAATTTAGCCGTAAAATAAGAGATCTGGAATATGCGGATGATGTTGTACTATTTTCCTCCCGTCATTCGGAACTTCAAGCTCAGTTAGATAGAATCCTGAAAAATTAGTCTTAAAAACCACTGCGAAAAACGAAAAGTTTACGGGTAAGCTCCACTAATAGTATCGATAACTTGGACATTTTAAACGCTGAAAAATTCGAGTATTTTGGAAGCCAAATTACACCGTCCGAAGGAGCATTGGACGATGTAGACTGCTGCTTTGGACAATTAAATAGATTCTGGCGAAAGCTGAATTCCCGGCAAAAAACCAAAATACGAGACCGGGAAGTCGACCATCGAGTTACGAGCAATGACGCGAAACAGAGATCATTGGAAATCCTTTGTTAATAACATTTGCGAATGACTACGTTTTTAATTGTTAAAATAATGAATATGTCCATAATAATAATAATAAAAAATGCAAAAAAATATTATTAACCCCGCAGCTTTTCAAAATTTTTAAAATAATTCATACTTTTTTAAGAAATAGTTAAGGTTAAAACAAAAACAGAATTAGGCTCCAAATCTTTTTTTTAGTGTCAAGTTCAATTCTAAGTATATCAATACTTCAGAAATTGAGAACCATCGAGCGAACCTTCGTATATAAGTGTTTTGGGTTAATTTTGGGTCGAGAAACACGAAATTTTTATATTGATTAAAAATCAATAAATATAATAATAATATAAATGACGCAGCTTTTCTAAAGTTTTACAACAGTTAACAGCTTCGGCTTCCCACTTACTTTCTAAACTACCCTCGTTATTTGTTGCTGTTGCCGCCATTGCTGCTTATTGTTGTACTTTTTATTGTTATGGCCATGTTTTGTTGTTTCATTTGCCGCCATTGTTGCGTGCCACTGTCATATGCCGCTATATGTATGTATGTATGTATGTGTGTCTGCGTATATATGTATGTGGTAGTGTCTCATTTTTTTCTCCCGCCTTGAAGGCGTAGCGAACAAACGCTAAGCTTAATGCTAAGCGTTTTATGGTTATGAGCCAACACAAATACTCAGCCAACTCTCCACACACACAAATATACTACCTCACAAATACACTCTCATTGGGTTACGTTCCCGCCCCCATCCCCGCCGGCGTCTTACCTTCATTTATTTCATTTGAAATGTTTTTTGAAATGACTTTCTTAAAATTACTTTTAAATTGCGTTTGTTATGTTTGTTTGACTTTTGAAAATTATGCGCCGAAAGCTAAAAGACGGATTTTCGGACAAATTTGGTAGGAGGCGTTTTCTTGGCTGCGAGTTGTCAGCCCATTCGATTTATGGCTTAAATTTGTCACGTTTTGCATTTTGTCTACTTTTAATATTTGCTCAAATATTTACATAGCTACGTGCTGACCTTAAAAGCTTGGCCAAATCTATTATGGCTAAGCATGTGTGAGCTTGTGTGTACACTGGAAAGAATTTTGGGTACAAAAAAATATCTCGGTCTTTGGTGGTCAGAATGAAATTTCTATAACCAATATAATCAAAGGTCCTAATAAGTCTGCAACTCTTTATTTATTTTAATCTCATGTGCTATATCAAATTAATAAAAAAAATTATATTTAATTAAAAAATAATAATAATAAAAATATAATTCTATTTGTTTAATGATCGCAAGCCTTCAACTAACTTTTAACTAGTAAGCTAGTAAACAAATTTTAAAAAAAACGTTGCATACTTTGGGGCAGCCAAAAAAATTGGACGGCTTTAACCTTTAATGCAACATTTCTTTACATCCAAGTCAAAATTTAATAGTTACAATATCAAAAACACAAAAATTAAAATTGAATTAAATTAAAAAAAAATTTAAATGAATTTATAAATAAAAATAGAATCAAATATTTGTAATTATCTCCAAGCCCTAAACTAGCAGAAGCTAGCTTAAAAAATGGCGTACGTAAAGTCAGGCGCGGACGACTTTAGGATATCCTGTACCACTAGCTTGTAATAAAGTCCGATTTCTTCACAAAAAACCAAAAACAGAAGAATTTTTAAGCAAAACTTTTTTTTTGACCGATCGTTCCTATGGGAGCTATATGATATAGTCAACCGATTTCAATAAAATTTGACACAGTGCTTAAATACCTTAAAAAAGATCTGAATGCCGAATTTAGTTCAAATATCTTTACAAACAATCCAAACACATCGAATTTTTTATATAAAACGTTTTTTGGACCGATTGGTCCTATGGGAGCTATATGATCTAGTCAACCGATTTGGATTAAATTTAGTACAGTGCTTAGGAACTATAAAATACTCACGAATGTCAAATTTGGTCCCAATATCTTAACAAACAAACGAAACACAACAAATTTTGTTAAAAAATCGATTTTTTGGAAGATCGGACCTATGGGAGCTATATGATATAGTCAACCGATTTTGTTCAAATTTGGCACATTGCTTAAGTGGTCTAAAAAATTTCCAAACGCCAAATCTGGTTAGGATATCTTTATTAAAAAACGAAATATAGCGAATTTTTCTTTAAAAAAGTTATTTTGGCCGATCGGTCCTATGGGAGCTATATGATATAGTCAACCGATTTTGATCAAATTTGGTACAGTGATTGGGAACTATAAAAACTTTCGAATACCAAATTTGGTTACGATATCTTCATAAACAAACGAATTATTCATCTAAAACGCTTTTTTTTTCGAGGTCGTCTCAAACACCCCCATGGGAGCTATATAATTTATCCCCGATATCAAAAAAATAAAATAAACTTGCCTCCTATGGAATAATATGGGATCTAATGTGAAAGTTTAGTAACTCTAGCTCTTACCATCTCTGAGATCTAGGCGTTCACACGGACGGACGGACGGACGGACAGACGGACATGGGTATATCGACTTCTCTATTCACCCTGATCATATTTTAGGTAACTTTGGGGTGTCTCCGACGTCTCCTTCTATATGTTACATACATTTTCGGCTTGCACAAATTTAATATACCCTTGGTACCATACGGTACAGGGTATAAAAATAGAATTAAATATTTGTAATGATCTCAACCCCTAACTAGCAAAAGCTAGCTTAGAAAAGCTAGTAAACAAATTGTCGAAATAAACGTTGCATACTTTCAGGCAGTTGTACAAAATTTAGACAAAATTAACCTTTAAGTTAACATTTCTTTATATCTTAGTCAAAATTTGTCTGAGTGTATTTATAAGTACATGTATACATTTATAAAAGCTGCCACTGCTGCTCCTTGAACGGAAGGATGCGCTTGCTTTGGCTTACTTTTCGCATTTTCAGCTAAGGATATTTGTTGTTGCCATTTTTGGTAGCATTAAGTTGACTTGTGCATGTTAATATTTCACCGTCAACTTGTGTGTATTTATTGCCTAATCACTTGGAAGCCCATAGATAATATTTATATGTCCTCCACACACACACAAATCGAAGTATATATAAGAGTGGTATTTGAGGAATCCTTGTCGGTGAATGTAAATAAATCAAATATGAAATATTTGTTATTGTAATGAGTTTGGCTGTATAATCAAATGCAAATGCCAATAGTTTGTCAATGGCAACGATTGAAATAGATTTTACAAAGTTTTGAAATTTTTGGGTTTGAATAAATTGACAAAAATTTAACAAGTTGGTAAGTTTGGGAAGAAGAAAATTAAGTATCTATAATACTATTTAAAAGGGCATATAAATGGTTTGCTATTAGTTAAGTTATTATTTTTTTCTGTTTGCTACCGAAAATTTCTTTAATTTGGAAGCACCTGCTGGATAATAACAGGTCCAAGCTGATACAACTATAAATTATGTTAATACTCATGTTTTAATAAAATATTGACGCGAAAAGTTTATTTTATTTAAATAAGTAATATATAATACAAACAATATTAATATAAATAATTAAATTAAATAATATAATTCTAAAAACATCCTTTTGCAATAGACCACTTGAGCAAGTGTACTTAGCAACACTTAAAGCTGTTGTGAATTGTAAGCGAATTTTCTTTAAATATGTTTAGTTTGTTTTTATAACACAGGTCAACATGGTTCAGTTGTTGGAAAGCTAAGAGTCATTTCCGAAGTAATTTGGTGCGTAGAATCCGAATCTCAAAATCCTGACGTGATGGGCCAGTTCTGACGCCGGATTCGGATTCTACGCACCAAACTACTTCGGAAATAACACTTAGCTTTCCAACAACTCACACGACCTCCTGTATTTGTAGACCTGTGTAATTTATGTAGTTACCAACTGATTTATAAAAATTTGCACTTGGGGATGGGCAACAAAAAGAAAAGACTTCAAAAAAGTAGAACAAAATCGTATAAATTAGTCTGCATACTGTTTATGGGACAATTTTTTTATACTTATTCTGTTTTCAGGCTTATTTATTAGGACTATCATATCAAGGCAGAACCAAAAATAAATATAGAAAAAAAATGTTAATTTAAAAAAATCAAGTTCCAAATACAAGAGTGAATATATTTCAAAAAGTAAAAATTAAAAATAAAGAATAAGACAACGTTCTAAAATAAATTAATCTACAGAACTTGATGGCATTTATCTTGAATAGTTTAAAGTGAAATAAATAAATAAAAATAAAAAATGCAAATATGTAAATGTTATTTTTGGGTTTTTAAGATTTATTATAACTAAAAATATATATATAAAAAATATCCCTTTCACAAATATTTATTAAAAATGTATAGTAATTTTTATTGAACACAAATCATCCAGTTTCAATCTTTTTACTTTGGCGAATTGTTATAACCTATTTGTAAATTAAAAATTATTGTAAAACTTTATTTTCAACAAGGGGGATCCACACCCTCTTGAATCGCCTTTATTCAATTAAGATCAGATGGACGAAAAATACTCTTTTCGGGGGCTCCGCACCCTGCGTGCTTTGCAAGCCAATCTTCTTTATTCAATTTAGATCTTGCAGACCATAATGTCTTCGCAATCTTTAAATTAGTGTTACTCGAGACATTTTGAGTTCGAGAAATCCATATTTGACATTTATTTTGATTTTTAAGAGTTCTCAGAGGGCGTTGTTTGTTTTTTTTTTGCCCCCGTTTTTAAGTGCAAAATTGTTTTATTTTCTTAAGAATACCTATAATTTAAAAGTGGTTGGGATAAAATGTGTAGACGCCTTGTCAACTTAAAAAATTACGAGCTTTTTTTGAGACTACACTTTTATATATAGTATATAGATTAAAATAATCCAAAATCGTTTAAAGTAGATCCCTTTCGAAATATTTCTTGAAAATTTTATAGAAATAGTAATTTTTTTTGCAGCCTAATAATAATTAAATAAATTAAGAATTATTGAAAAACTTTATTTTAAATTTGAATAATCTTAAATCATTTAAAGTAGATCCATTTCGCAAATATTTGTTAAAAATTTTATATAAATAATATATTTTATTTAAGACAAATCCATCAGTTTTAATCTTTGTGCTTTGGCGAATTGTTATGATCTGATCATTTGTAAATTAAGAACTATTGTAAAATTTTATTTTAAATTAATATAATCCAAAATCATTTAAAGTATATTTGTTTTGCAATTATTTGTTGAAAATCAAATACAAATAGTGATTTTAATAATAAATTAATTAAATAGATAATAAATTAATAAATTAAGAATTATTGTAATATTTATATATAATTATTTCATAAATATTTATTAAAATTTTACATAAATAGTAATTTTTGTTGAACGTAAGAATAGAAGAAGAGAGAAGGTTAGAGTTTTTGTAAAATTTTATTTAAATTTTAGTTAAAAAAAAATGATTTTTTTAATTTCAAAAATTTTAATTTAAAATAAAATGGAATCGTTTAAAGTAGATTCCTCAAATGATGATAATGAAGATAAAATGTACATTAGTATTGTTGTTATGATTTATTTTTTAATTAAGAATTATTGTAAAAATTTATTTTAAATTCAAAAAGTAAAGGGCCTAGCTCGATAAGGTACCGCGAACTGCCCCCAGCTATTTTTGAAAACTAATTTTGCAGTTCGATGCAAAATGCAAAAATTATTTATTCGCAAAATTTCACTTTTTAAACGTGAAACGCTTAATTTAAAAAAACCTGTTTTTCGTTTTTATTTATTTGTGACTAAATTACTTAATATTTCTGAACCATGCTTTTTTTTAATCTTAGTTGCCAAAAGGGCTATTTAAAAAAAATATTTTATTTTTTTTAAACGACGTGCCTAAAAAAATAAATAAAAAAACCTAATTTTTTTAAAATATGTATGTTCCTTAAATATGTCAATCACCATTTTATTCTTAAACTCGTGTTTTTATACGTTTTTTATATAGTGAACATACAAATCACATCAATTCGATGGAATAACGTTAAAAAAAAATAAAACGAAAATTTTTTAATTTAGTTTTTTTAAATATAAAATTTTTTTTAAAATAAAAATAGCGAAAACTATAATAAATTTTGGTTACATTTATTGGCATGCCTTCTTCTTTTTTGGATAATGGAAAAAATAGATTTATTTTGAAGGTAAATATAGAATTTAAACATTGCTCAACAAACGATATTAAAAAATAATCTTCATTAAATGGTGAATTTTTGTGTGGGCTTACATTCAACATAATATATATATGAAGCTTTATATAATATGAAGAGATGATTGGTAATTGAACATATTTAGGCATCATCTCATATCATCTTACAATATAAGAGCATCATCTGACATCATCTTATATGAGCTACAAATACTGAAGCTTCCATGTTATTAGCTCATTATCTAACATGATCTTTACATCATCAGACACCAAAATACAATACTATACATAAATTGATGCTTGGAAGTATGCTACATATATGAAGCTATATATAAAATGAAGACATGATTGATAATTAATCATATTTAGGCATCATCTCATATCATCTTACAATATAACAGCATCATCTGCATCTTATATGAGCTACAAATACTAAAATTATATGTTATTAGCGCATCATCTAACATCATCTGACACCAAAATGCAATACTACACATAAATTGACGCTTGGAAGTATGCTACATATATGAAGCTATATATAAAATGAAGAGATGATGGGTTATTGAACATATTTAGGCATCATCTCATATCATCTTACAATATAAGAGCATCATCTTACTTTATCTTACATGAGCTACAAATAGTGAAGCTTATATGTTATTAGAGAGCATCATCTCACATCATCCTTAATACCTTATCCAGATAGACCCTTTAAATCTTTGTATATACAATTTTTCCATAAAAAATTTTTGTTTAAATGGCTTCTAAGCCAAAAGAAATAACTTGATAGATATTTTATTTAACAAATTTGCTTGCTCAAATGTCCCAAGTGAACCTAGCCAGAACATTAAGTAGAGCAATGACTTTATATCTTATCTATCTTATCTATAATACTATTCAGTTAACATAAACATTTTTATTACCTAAATCAAGTAATAAATGTCTCAATAAACAAACCTAATGTTTAAATTGCTTGCAAACGAATCCCGGCAAACCCAAAACAATTCCTTCCTATAATTTTCACGTTAAACTTGGACAATTTAGAATAAAAGAATGGATCGTCCTTAAAAGCAGCCAGCCAGACACGCAAAGTTTAAGTGGAGCAACAACTAAAATTAACAGCTCATTTGAAACAATTTATGTGGCACAGCGCCAGACAATTACCTTGCCCCTAGGCGAAACTCTGCCACACACACACACAAACACACATCCTACCCTCACCCTCCCCATCACCTTGTATACCAGATTGAGGCAATCTGGCGTTGACTGTCCGTTGTCCATCACGGTGGCCAGCAAAGTGGACACAAATATATGACAATAATGTCACTCACATCAGTGTCTCCGGACAGGACACTTGGTTTCATATAAATTGCTGTGGCCTGTCCATGTTGCCTAGACAAAAGTGTCTAGACAAATTTATAACGACATTATAGACAATGTTCGGCACAATGCCCTCTTGCCACATATTGTAGCAGCCCAAAATGTCAAGCATTTGAGCCAGTTTAAAGGTTGGATAGCATTTAAAAAAAAAATTGACAAATGATGTTGAGTGGCAAAGCTGACCCATTGGCATGCCGAGTGTTAATTAAAATGTTATGCAAGTCAATTTGCCACAAGTTCATTTAATGTTGCAATATTAAAATCTGGCAACACAGTGCATATTGGCAAGCACATGGCGTATACGTAATTTACTTAAATTGCTGTCACGTTGCTTTGCCACCAGCGCGCTGACATTAAATGTAACTCTGTATGTGTGTGTGTTAGTGTGTGCGTGCGTGCGTGTGTGAGTGTTTAAGTGTGAGTGCCACTTGACTTTTGTTATATATCTACAACGTGGCAAAAGTGGCAAGTAAAGATATAATGAAAGCCCCACAAAGTATGCTACGTTTTTACACAGCACACGCAATGTGTGTGGGTGTGCGAGTGTGTGTCAGTATGTGTGTGCAGGAAATAAATGTTGCTTAAGTTAACAATTACTGACACCATTAAAGTTTTTTGCCGCCCACACCAGCGACACGCCCATTGCCCCAAAACAGTGGCGTAGTTTTTGCGATGGGGGATTGGCTAATTTTAAAGCGACATTTATCGATTTTGAAACAATATTTAGGAATCATTTATAATTTTAATTTAAGAGCTTATTTTATTAATTAACAAATCGAGCCATCGATCTTAGTTTTGGTAAGCATTTGTCTTATCTTATATGTAAAGTTCCCATGTCACAATATTAGTGCCCATACTCCTCCGAAACGGCTGGACAGATTCTCAAGAAATTTTTTGGACAATTGGGAATGCCGTCTCCTAATCGATCAATGCATGTAAAAAAATGCACAAAAAAAATCAATTGGAAGAATGCAACGAATTAAATTAATTATCAATCTAATCGTACGGCCCAGGAACGTGAAGATCGCAATGAACGTGATAAAACTCAGTTAAGGCAGACCCGTGAAGCGCGACATTCGACTGATAATGGTGCAAGTTTGAATCGAGCTGTAAACTAAACTAAAAATGTTTTATTTTTACAGATAAGCTAACTAGAGAAACTTACGATGTTAATTTACTTTAAGAGTATTCAAAAAGTTTGTGCAGGACAACGTCTGCCTGGCTCACTAGTTAAGTACATAGCCCTCTTTTTGGATATTTTTCTTTGAAAGTAAAATTTTTTATCAGAATATAAATAATTTCTTCTTCAATATTTTAAGGAACTTTAAAATACCTTTTTTAAATTTAAATAATTTAAAATTATTTTAAGTAAGTAAGTAATAGAACTTTAAATTAAAATATTTTGAAATTTCTATAAAAAATTAACAATTTTTTAAAACTTAAAAAAAAAGAGCTTTAATACAAATATCCGAAAAAATAATTGTATTCCAACACTGTTTCTAATAAAATTGTATACGCCTATTTCTTTTTGTACTTGAGCGAAGGAAAAATTTGAACCAATCGATATGTTTCAATTTACTTTTAATTATAATATAATAAAATTTTTTAGATCGCTTTCAAGTTTGACAAGCGACTTACTTCAAAAAATAGTATTTTATGTAGTACAAAAGTTCAGTAAAAAGTTGTTACTGGAAATCATATTATTATATAATTCAGGCTCCATTGAGATTTTTAAAAAGTAATCGATTATTTTGAAAGTAACAAAATTTTTTTTTGGTTATCACTTTTTTTAACAATAATATTTATTTATTAACAAACAAACACTAACAATATTAAAGAATGTTTTTATTTTAAATTTAATGTAATTTTTGTTGTGTAAGAAAAATAATCTTTTTTTAGTTACAAAAGAAGTCAAAATAAATTTAAAAAAATTATAATATTTACAAAAATTAAACTTGCTCAAAAAATTTTTTAAATTTTTTTATTTTTCTTATAAAGTAAAAATTATCTAAATCGACGTAATTACAAAATATAAAAAATGTTTTAAAAAATAAATTTAACGAAAATTTGTATGCATATTTTTGGTTTTAGAATTCAATTTTTCAATAAATACATTTGTAGATAAATGTTTAAATAATTAAATTAGTTAAAACAAATTTTTAAAATTAATTATTGCATTAAATAATGCATTTTTAATTTATCTTTTCTTTTTTTTTAAATGGTCGTGATATTTTTTTTTTGTATATGAAAAATATTTTTATTTCATTTACCAAAGTCAAAATAAATTTAAATAATTTTTTATTTTTTACTATACAATTAATGCAAAAAATGAAACTAGCTAAAACGAATTTTTTATATCTTTAAGTTATATTTTTTTTAAAGTAAAATTGATCGAAATATGCTTAAAAATACGCAATATTAAAAAATATAAAAAATGTTTTGTTGAGAATATAAATTTGTCTTTTTTTGTGTTAGAAAAATCTTTTTTTTGAAAAATTAAATAAATATTAAAAGAATATTTTTTATGGAGAGTAAATTCAATTGTACATAATTTAAAAAAAATTAAACTTGTTAAAAATTTTTTTTTTTTAATTTACATAATATATGACACACAACTGTTTATATAAAATATTCTTATAATCTGGTTTTTTGTTTCTTATTCAGATAAACCATTTTGTATAGAAAACCAAATTCTTGAGACATTCTTGAGGGCTATTAACACTTATTTATTTGTCTCTATAAACTCTTTTCAAAAGTTTGGATAATTTAAATCCTTAAATGCGAAAATTCTAGTCTTACCTTGGTCAAGTTTAAGTTTAAGAAATTTTTTTTTTTAAATTTTTTTACCTACATGCTTTTCGTTAATTCCGATTTTTGCTAAAGTTTCTGTTAAATTTTAAAGTTAACCCTTCCTTAGCCGCCTATCCTTCCTATCTACGCCACTGACCTACCCACACACACACTCACTCTCACAACCGCATAAACATTTGCGCTCTTTGTCTACAAGTTGGCATTCTACAATAGTTTCTTTTTTTTTTTGTTGGTCTTCCTCTTGTTTTCTTTTGCAACTGCTTTTGTCACTCTTCTCTGTTTGCAGCTGTTTCTGCTGCTGCTGACATTCCGCTATTGTGTGTGTGAGTATCTGCGAGTCTATTTGAGTGTGTGCGTATCTGAGTGTCTGTGTATATTTTGACATGTGCCTTGCACAGATTGCACAATATCTGCACAAGCTGTCTTCACTCACACTTTTAACCGAGATACATATATACGAGTATATGTATATTATGCACTACAAATATCTTTGTTGCCTTGGCCGAAAACTTATAAGCTGTACGAAAATTGTTAATACCTTAGGTACATACATATACTTACATCTATATATCTACACAAGGTACACATACACATTTTTAGCATTCTAGTCTAGTTTATGCGACAATTAGCCAAATTGCTGCCGGAAGTGCGCTTTGATTCAATAGGCAAAGGCCGCAGACATTTGACTACATGTCCGCAGGCAGCAAAGAAGAAGAAGAAACAAACTATCCATTTTGTTTCGCTGCCCCAGGCACACAAAACACAATAAACAAGCGAAGAACAGAGGGACGTGCCCATAGAAGTCAGGAAAAAAACGTTTACGCGCAACCAAATTTGCGAATTTACAAACATTGCGATATTGACAAAACATTGTTATAAACTTTTTTTCGAAAGCTTTTGTTGTACTTTTATGTTACTGAGTACACAGATACCGAAACGTTTAGAAACAGGAACCTTAACCAAGCCGAAATAAACCAACCAATTTTAAGGTAACATTTATGCCCAACAGAATCTTTTTATGCCGAATACAAACTTTAGTTTAGTTTGGATAAAAAGGATTCTTGGGTTCATGTGCTATGGATTTTACTGTAACGAAATTATGAAGCTAAAATAGTTTTTGGGCTGCAGGAATCATCGACGATGAACTGCTTAGTCGATATCGACACGGATCATCTTTTAGTCCCTAGATAGAGAGACCCTTTTATTAAATTTTTGAATTTTTATTTTTCGAATAATTATTATTGGCAATCATCCCATGATTCTATGGATTATAATCCAACATTTATAAAAAAAAGTAAATCACTATACACTCAATATAACTTTTTGTGTGGTTTAGATTACTCTATATATACAATATTTTCAAAAATCCAGTAGTCGTTATGATAAGAGATCCAATTTTTAATGTTATTTAAAAAAAAAGCTTTAATAATTTCCAGAAATGTCGGCTTCCATATAGCAACTTGACACAAACCATCCTTTCATCATTATTCTGTTAATTCCGTAAAAAAATTTCAAAAAAAATTTTAGGCAATGCATTTCGAGATATGTATTTCGAAAGAAACACATCTTAAATTAACAAAAAAAATTCTCTTTACTCAAAAGCAAATATCTCTGACTGATTTTGAAAATTGTATACTAAATCGGCAGATAATTGAATTAGTTATCGATTACACTTGAAATATATTTTTGTCCTATTTACGGCTTGAATGATATTTATTCAAGCATATTAAATTTTTCCTAATCTACACCAAAGTTTTAAAAAAAATAATATTTCGAACGTTACTTTGAAAATTAAAAAATAAATTTGTATACCGTTTTTTCATGATGGGTTGTTATCAAAATCCTAGAAAAATTGTAAAAATACAGGAGTTTTTGCAAAAAGTGAATTATCTAAATTTAATTTAACAACCCAAAGCTTTAGATAAATAAAAATAAAAATGAACCTTCGTTCACCGTTTTCGCTTTTTTTCAGGTATTCGTTAATATTTCGTGAACAAAAGTTTATATCAGCATGAAATGAATCCAAAATTCATTTGCTTTTAACAGTGATTTAAGTAAATATTATTGAAGTTACAAGCATCCAAAGTCGAAAAAAAGTATAATTTTCCGCTTTTTTTTCCAAATTAAAATATTCAACTTGCTTTTTATTAACGAACAAAATTTGTTAAAAATTATATTAAGCTTTAATCTGAAACAGAATTCTTTGACGAACATTTGGAGATCTAAGATCTTTAATATCGGGTAAGATTAGGGACTATGGAACCATATTAATGACTAATTTAAAAAAAAAGGCGCCACAAATTTGATTTTAGAAAAAAAATTGGTGCTTTAGAAAAAAAAATGGCGGACGTAAAGTCGGGCGCGGACGACTTTAGGATACCCTGTACCACTAGCTTGTAATAAAGTCCGATTTCTTCACAAAAAACCAAAAACAGAAGAATTTTTAAGCAAAAAATTTTTTTTTGACCGATCGTTCCTATGGGAGCTATATGATATAGTCAACCGATTTCAATAAAATTTGACACGGTGCTTAAATACCTTAAAAAAGATATGAACGCCAAAGTTATTTCAAATATCTTTACAAACAAACAAAACACATCGAATTTTGTATAAAAAAAGTGTTTTTGGACCGATTGGTCCTATGGGAGCTATATGATCTAGTCAAACGATTTGGATTAAATTTGGTACAGTGCTTAGGAACTATAAAATACTCACGATTGTCAAATTTGGTCCCAATATCTTAACAAACAAACGAAACACAACAAATTTTGTTAAAAAATCGATGTTTTGGAAGATCGGACCTATGGGAGCTATATGATATAGTCCACCGATTTTGTTCAAATTTGGCACATTGCTTAAGTGGTCTAAAAAATTTCCAAACGCCAAATCTGGTTAGGATATCTTTATTAAAAAACGAAATATAGCCAATTTTTCTTTAAAAAAGTTATTTTGGCCGATCGGTCCTATGGGAGCTATATGATATAGTCAACCGATTTTGATCAAATTTGGTACAGTGATTGGGAACTATAAAAAACTTTCGATTGCTAAATTTCGTTACGATATCTTCATAAACAAACGAATTATTCATCTAAAACGCTTTTTTTTTTCGAGGTCGTCTCAAACACCCCCATGGGAGCGATATAATTTATCCCCGATATCAAAAAAATAAAATAAACTTGCCTCCTATGGAATAATATGGGATCTAATGTGAAAGTTTGGCAACTCTAGCTCTTACCATCTCTGAGATCTAGGCGTTCACACGGACGGACGGACGGACAGACGGACGGACAGACGGACAGACGGACAGACGGACATGGGTATATCGACTTCTCTATTCACCCTGATCATATTTTAGGTAACTTTGGGGTGTCTCCGACGTCTCCTTCTATATGTTACATACATTTTCGGCTTGCACAAACTTAATATACCCTTGGACCATACGGTACAGGCAATAGTTGTCGTTTTCATGTTTCGCGACCCTCAACAACAATTTTTGGAAAGGTTCAATCGATGACACTTAAAAAATCGATTATTTAGCAACGATGATGAGGATTCAATTCCGCTATTTTACTTTTAGATATTTCGTCAATGTAGTGAAAGCTTTTTTAGTATTGAAGTATATTTAGTATTTGATAAAATTAATTACTATTTTATTTTTTAAAGTCGTATCATCAAATCATATTATAGTAGGAATGCCTTTCAGTAAACGCTTTTAATTAGTATTAATGATTAGCACTATTAGTATTAGTAGAAGTTAGTTTAGTACGGTTAAGACGAGTCTGGCTCGGATTTATTGAATTTTAGCGGAAAAGGTTGTGTTGTAGCTTTGGTATTTAGGAGTAGTTAAAAACCGAAAAGGAAAACATCGGCATTATTCAGCATCATCGCTAAACATTCGATCGATTCAAGATGTATGTATATGGTCTAATGAGTTCTGTACCCACCAAATGTTTAAAAAATCGATGCTGAGTATTCATCGCTGATATTTTCCTTGTCGATATTTCGTTAATGCAGTGGCATCTTCTTTAGCATATTATTTTAGGGATACTCTTTCTGTAAAAGACGCTGTAGCTTTTGTTTGGGCCTACCACCAGTAAAGTGTAATTAGAAAAGGTTACAAGGGAAAGGTTAATTAGGTTCATCCTAATCCTAGGATGAGTCTGGTTGGGCTATGTTTTCTAGCGAAAAAGTGTTGAATTTAGGTAATTTTATTTTGGAGTAATTAAAAACCGCTTTGTTTCCGTAAGGCAAGTTTAGATATGATAAGATTTAGGTAAGGTCGAGACTCAGCGGACAATAAAATGCTGGAATAAATCTTTATTCATATATCAACCTTAGGTAAAAAGGCAGGAAGAAAGAACTTTATTTAATTATACCATCAGGTGCTAAATGCTATTGAAATCCAAAGGTGGTACTAACTAAGCACTTAATATGCTCTTAATATTGGGACATAGTTAATTGAGGATTAAAAGACCAAGTCTTGGTTGTTGGTATGACTCATCGCTAGGCACGACAGAAGTCCAAATATGGTGCCCATCACTAACCACACAATTTTTGTCGATAATCACGTTGTTACCATTGCAATCATATCCCCCCATAAACCGTGTACTCTTGGGTAACTACAAAGCCTGCTGACTGCCAACTTGAGCACAGCGTGCCCGTAAAACTTTCACGAGCACAACAACCTTAAGTAATTTAAAAGCCCATTCAACTGTCCGTCGAAACTGAAGCTGGAGCTGTTGCTGCAGCTCTCTGGCCAATGCAGTTTCTATAGAGCCAAAGACGCTTCAGCCCAAATGTGTATTTATCATAATGCGCACATCGCCAATGGCTTTAGCTTTGCAATGGCAACTGCCCATCCTAAGCTCGCCCAGCTGCAAGTGTATCCATAGCTTCAGCTGCAGCTGCTGCCTCTCCTGCCCCTTCCCCTGCTGGTTGGCCATTGTGCCAAAGTGGCGCCACACCATTAACCCATTAAAACCCACAACAACGGCCACAGCACGTAACTGCCATGAATGAGTGCTGCAAACACAGCGTGCCTCATGCCCCATGCCGCCTGCCGCATGGCCACTTCCGCAAAGCGAGAGACAGCCGGAGGGTTGGGTTGAGGTAAGACTGTGCAACTTGGCATGGGCCAAGCTTCAGATAGTGGGCAAGGACGAGCATGAAAGCTTGGGTATGCCATTAAATCAGAGTTAACAACTGCACTGCTGCCAGGAGCTGGCTGGCTGTTTGCCCTATGCAAACTCAGATGCCCGTTCAACTACACTTGCCCTAGCTTTTTGTATCAAGGTATGCCAATGAACATACAAACCAACTGGCTCGAGTGGCATGCTGCAGTGCAGCAATGTTGGTCCGGGACGAAATAAGGGGATTAAAACTGGAGTAGTTAACGAAACAGCTGCAGACAACACAACCAACCAGCCGGAGGAGGAGCACGACGCAGTTTGCACAGCTTTTCTCATTCGAGTTAAGATAAAAATAGTGTAGCATACTTCGCGGCTGTTGCAGAAAATGCTAAAATTGCAGCTGCCCCATGCAACAATTATTTGGCTTATGTAAATATTTGGTTGGCATACAAATATTTTTACATAGATATATACGTATATAAACCTTGTATATGCAACGCATATTTTCAGTTTAGTTTATATATGTAAGGGTAACTGCGAAAAGCTTGGAGCAGCGACAACATTGCGAATCTGGGCATGACACTGCACAAAAAGATAATAACTATATAAAATACACTATGTACTACAATTTTGTGTACAGTAGACCCTCGGTGAGTGCATTATTTGGGAAATTAAATTCAATTTAGATTCTAAAGGCCTTTATTTGGGGATATCTAACTCCAAAAGGGATTTATTGCAAAGCGATGCAGTTATATGGCAGTGGTGTCTTTAGCCCCGCAAAGTTCGAAAAACGGATTGAAAGTCTTTTGGGGGGGTCAAATATATATATACATACTCTTCGAAGTGAAGATACCCCTAAGACCAAATCCAAGATCTGCTACTGCTTTGTACCATACATATCTCAACAATTTCAAACTAGTTTTTGTATTGATATATTGGAGATTTGATGTGCATTCAAGGGTTAAGAATAGAAGGACATGAATGTTGCTTTAATAGAAAGTCAACGTTTGATTGCTTGTAAGGCTTAAACGAGCATTTCAAATTTGGAATTTATTCAGTAAAAGATTGGCGAATATTATTTGAGGATTTCAGGTAATCTCTGAAATGCATCATAGGAGTAAAATTTGTGGGATATGATACCTACAATGACTTAAGTCGATCCAAATCCAAATTGAACATCTCGTGAACCTTGTTCTGGTTCCGGAATAGACATTTATAGGTTATTTTTAAAACTAATTCTAAAATAGGCGTATACTACGATGGGTCAATTTGTATGGTCTGAAAAAGTCGAATGGTGGTGCCGCCTATAATTTTTCTGTGGACAACTCTAAGCAACTTTGCCTTGAACCTCGAGAAAAGAAAGGTGTTTACTCTACCTCAATAGGAAGAAGAAAAAACATCCGGCCAAGAATGAGATGGGTTGATGACGTTGAAGCAGACCTGAAGACGATGAACGGTCACAATTGGAAAGATGAAGCGAGAGAGAGAATGAACTGGAAGATGCTTGTTGCTTGTTGAAAAAGAAATGCTTCTCAACTTTTTAGAGAAATTCGTAATTTTTTCGAAGAAGCGGAAAGTGGCAAAATATGCATGAATCTTGGTGTACTGATAAGTAAAAGTAAATATCAAAAAGAATTTTCCTTGACCACCAAAAACCCCCAAATACACATAAAAACATGACAAGTTTTGGTTTTAAAATCTAATATTAAAAGGTTGCATTTTGTCCTTATAGAAAAAAACCTTACTTTTAAAAATTTGCAGTCTCGAAATTCAAGATAGATCTATGGTTTCTCCGGCAAAATTGCTTAGACTTATACGTAGAATACTAGGGGGAGTATTTATTTATATAAAGATAGCTTTTACTAAACTATAGCCATGGTTACTAAAGCCTTCAGCCATAGTGATTCAAATTATTATTATTAGTTGCTTGACAATTAAACGACCTTATTTATAAAAAAAATTAAATTAAAGTTAGATATTACGAATTCATATAAAATATTGCAATAATACTTACATCTTCTTCCGATAGGCCCAATACTTTATGGTGTGGGTGGGTCTGAAATAGAAATATTTAAAAATAAATGATTGTACACAATATTATTCTTATTTTTTTTTACTTTGATTATTGTTTAATAGGTTTTCCAGTAATATATATAATATACAGACTATGCCAACATCATTAAATCCAGGATAAAACTCTTTTAAGAGTAAACAATTCGAGGTTTGTCGATTAATTTGTTCACTTTAATCAATATATCCAATGAAAAAGTGCACTAGACTATTATTCCAAAGGTTGTGGGTTCGAATCCCACGTTAAGCATGGTCCTACAATGTCCTCTTTTTCTATTTCCCTAATTCCTGTCTATTCTATATCCTTATCACTAACTCCCATTATCCATATCACAAAGGGCCAGTTCTTGGCCTAAGTGAATTGGGACGCTAGTTTCCAAGTGTTGCCTTAACCTACACTGAGAAAAAATCAACTATTTCGTCCTTAAAACTAGGAAATCCACACTTCATTTGAGTGGGAGAACGAAAATCCTGAAATGTAGTATTTGGAACTCACATCAAGTATTTAGATTTTAAGTCTGAAATTCTTGAAAAAAGCACACGATTTTTTAAAAAATAGGCATAAAATATTATTGAAATAAGTTTCTAGACTGGAAAAATAATAAAATTAGTAGAGCAGATTTCAATTCTATGGGAATTCTGAATGTGTTACTTAGAGAACATTGGCATTGTCATATTTATATTTTGAGAACTTAGAAGGACACCTCCTAATATACTACGTACTATTTGACGCTCCAGCCTGAAGAACGTTGGAAGAACCTTATCCCTCTTCTAAGATGTAAGGGGACCTAGACCATATAATTAAGTTTGTTCCGGATTTTGGGGCTAGTTTAAAAGAACCTGTAGAGCTTAAAGATAACACTTTGGATATAAGTGTGGCTATTTTCGCCAAATCTCATAATGATAATAACGTTACCGCCTAAGACGTTTCCTTTTTTTACATGCATTTAACGCCTTCAAAATTAGTAGGACCTATTTTCGGGTCCATCAAATACTTTCGAATCGTCTTTAAATAGAAACTTTTTAAACGTTGTCGATATCGGTGGTTTAAAAATTTGCCCTACTAGCGGCGGCCATTCTAATGGTTTTATATATACCATATAAAAATATTGTTATTATCCTAACCTAATTACCGACATAAAATTTCTGTACATATTTTTTCCAAAAGCCGTAGAATAATTAATTCAAAATTTAAACCAAAATACTCTGTACTGAACAAATTATTTGGTTTATTTAACACGTAATCCTTATGTAGGATGCATGTGTCATCGTTTTTCTGCCATGTCATGTTTTATAAGCTGTCAAAGTAACCAACATTACAATGCAAAAAAATGTGAGAGCAATTAAACTCATTTAGACCTTAAGCCCCCAAACAGACAGAGATTGGTTCGATTTGAAAAAAAGAAGAAGAGGAGCTAGTAATGTTGATAAAGCACCGAAAAGGCATAAAATGCATAAATGGCATGGAATTAGTTTATAACTTAATTGACTTTATTTTATTTACCTTTAAGTTCCAAATGGTCTTATGCGGTCTCTCTGGCTTTTTAATCTTAATTAAGGTATTGATATGCTTAGTAAAAAATATTTCAACAAAATATAAAACCGGGTTTTGAATTTAATAAAAAAATGATATACCTCTGCGAGTGGGGCCAACCTGATTTAGGATGAAATAATGTAAGCCAATTCTCCTAGTTTTTCGATAATTAAAAACCCCTTTGTCTATTTTTAATATTATAAGCCAAAATATCTGCGTGGTTTGTGATGATGAAAATCCGAGAATGTAACTTTTCGGTCAACTTTAACCATCACAACTTGCTCCAACACCATAAAACACCAAATTAATATATCAGTTCCTTCAAAATTTATTTGAAATCATATTACGAAACCCTTAATGTCAAGTTGACGGCCCTGCCAACTAAAAGTTTATTTTTAATGAATTGAAAAATGTAAAGCGATTTTTTTTAATAGGGTCCGGATATCCGAAAGGGATATAACTGAATTCAGTTGTCACTTTTGAAAAATTTTAACTTTAATTTATTCAGTAAGAACGGCAATATTCACACCACAAGAACTTCTTCAAGTCTTTGAGATTTATACTCAAAAGCAGTGGTCTGTTTTAAAAATTTACAGAAATCTTCTGACAATTAGTGGACCGGATAATCGTCTGTTAGAATATGCTATTTATCGTTATCCTGATCATGTTTGAACTCATTTGACATTTTACAATGTCCTACCACAAACCAGAATGAGAACAGGACGGGCCGAAAAAAATATCGCTTTTGTAGAGGCCAGTGTAGAGGAAAATGCTAATTTATCGAAAAATTATGCTGGGCAACGTGTTAACGTCAATGATGATCGATACAAAGCGATGATCATCGAATATTTGTTCCCAAATTTACGTGACATCGTTTTGGAAAAGTTCTGGCTTCAATAGGACGGGACTACGAGCCATACACCGACCGCTTTGATTTACTAAAACCTCAATTCGGTGAGAAGAATCTTTTAAAATTATTTTCTTTGAAGAAAAATCAAGTCGTTGGTTTATATAGACAACCCAAAAATAATTGACAAAAAAAAACGTTAATCGTGTGATTACAGAAATATGGCCCCAAATGCTCAATAGTGTGGTTAAAAATTGGATACGAACTCGTAATGGTCACATGGCAGAGTTTATTTTCAAATTTTAAATGATACGAAATTATCTTTCTAATAATACCATTTTAAAAAAACACCCTTTATATAGCTAAAGGATTACAGCGTACTCTACTTTCAAGCACGACATTGATTGTATCACAGTTTTATTATCCCAGTCGAGCCCACATTGTTAATATATTGTATATTAGAATTTTATAATTATTACCACTGAAAATGAACAAGATTATATCGGTTTTTTCATAGTTTTATATAATATGTATAAATCTCGCGTGACAGATAAGATTTTATAATTGAAAAAAATGTAATAAGATTTTTACGTTGCAAAAAGTCAGATAAATGACTACAGACTTTATAGACCCTTCTGAGCATCTCAATAATTCAAAGCTTTAAGCTTCTTAATTACATTTTTTTTTTAATTTTTAATAATTAATGTAAATGAGAACACATTTTTGGTAAATGTTAAAATTTTTGTTCAGGGCGCTCCTAGCTGTCTCTATGTCAATATATCAATTTATTTCATCAAACGTTTCTCTTTCTCGAGTCTCTACTGTACTTTTATAAATGCAACAATCATGGCGTGAAATAAAACGAAGCAGGAAAATGCCAACGACAGCAACAATTGTTGTTGGCAGTCGCCATTTTGCCTGCTGTCGCCCACCATGAAACACCGTTTTGTTGCCATTTTATATGCAACATAAATGTATATAAATGAGTTTGTGTGAGAGAGTAGAAGAGTGTGTGGCAGGAATTGTAGAAGTGAGTGCAACATATGCCACCAACAGTAGCCAGCCGCCACCTGTTGTTGTAGTTTTTGTTGTAGTTATTGTTGTAGCTTCTGTTGCACTTGTTTTTGTTTTATGCTATTTCCGTCGTCTCTGACAGTTGTTGGCGTATCGTGTCGTTTGCTTTCATTTCGTTTAGTTTCGTTTCGCAATTGCATTTTCTTTCTTTGCTTTTGCTTTTGTTTTGTTTCTTGTGCTTTTTGTTTTTAGTTTTTCATTTCACTTCACTTTTTTCTCGTTTTTTTTGTGTTTTGTTTTGTCAGCTTTTTGCTTTAGACATTTCGTAATTGAATACTTTAAGTGATTTTTTCTTTGACTTTTTGCCGCGCCGTGAACTTGTTGTGATTTCTTAGTCACCCCTTTTCACTTTTTTTTGCTCTATGGGTTTTTTTTAAGTTAATTGGGAAAACGGAAGCATCTTTTAGCTTTGCTTTTAAAAGCATATTTAATGCTAAGTGATAACAGAATTCATTAAATCTTAATGGCAACGGATATTGTTTCAAAGTCGTTATTTACAGCTTTTAACATTAGATTTTTTATAAAAGCGATTTTAATTTTTAACAAAGTAAAAGGTTAAGTGTTTTGATCGAAGATTTATGAGTTTTTACATTTGTCAACAGGCTTTTGTGTTTACACTAGCTTACAAAATTAATTTTAGTTAATTGACTGAATATATAAAAGCTATTAAATATTGTATATAATATATAAATGGATGGTAAAAGATGGTCGCTTTTAAAAGAAAAATGATTTTGAGCATACGTTAGTATCTGAAAAATGAATAATCCGCTAACAGTAAGTATGATCGGAGATTAAAATTTTTTTTTGTCAAGTTCACGAACACCAAATGGTTTCACGGGAAATTTTTATTTCTGAAAAATTATAATTTATAATAGTATAATTTAGAAAATTTATTTATGAAATTGAAAAATTTTAGCTGTGAAGGTTTTAAAATTATTTCTATTAAAAGACAAATAATTTTGGTCATGAATAACTTGCGAACAGATTAGAGCTAATTCGAACTGAGGAACTTTTAATATTTTTCATTTAAATCGATACCGAAAGAATATTTTTTAAATATACGAGTCGATGTTTATTGTTATAAATTGAACAAACGAGAACCAGATTGTTCCAACTACCCTTATTACTGAAAAGTTATTATTTATTTTAGAATAATTAGGATTGAATTTATCAAAAAAAACAGTTTATTTGCTATGAATTACATTTTCTTAATTTGGCTATCCTTAGAAGATTTCGATGTATCGGGTAAGGAGCTGCTGTTATGTTTGGTAGAAAAAACAGCAATTATGTTACCATTGTTTTAATTTCAGACCGTCCAACGCTATTAAAGAACTGTTTCTAATTTCTGAAATTAGTGTTCTAATTTATGAGCCTCTACTGTATTTAATTCCAAATTCTCCTTAAGTGATCAAATAATCAGTAGACTGAACTGAGTGATGATATAACACCATTATATAACTTTTTGTTAAGTATATTATACCTATTTAATAAAAGCTTATGTACTCCTTTTTTCCTAATACATAGCAATGAAGTGTTTGGTTACTTTTCATGCCTGAATTCAGTCACGAGAAATTCTGGATTTGAGAGACCCAACTGCCAGCAAGTAACAAGTTAAGTTGTTAAGTTTATATTTATATAATTTTATATTTTATTACACAATAAAAAAAAATGGCAAACATTAATGTCAGTTACGACCGATGTTGAGTTTCTCTGTAGCCTCACATAATAAGACAATTTTATATTATATTATTATTTTACTAAAGGGCTTTGCCACCTGCGTGTTTCGTACGCCAACCCCCGTATTGTCTGTTTTATTCCATTCATATCGTCTAAACTATTGTATTTCTCGTATATTACTTTATTTCCGTAATGCTCTGGCATGAATGCTTCAGTCGCCCCAGTTCGACCTTCAAATACCCTGTTGCATTGCAGATTGGCCCGAGAATTAAACAAATAAAAAAAGGTATCTTAATTATAAACTATGTCTAATATTTATGCGATTGGCACACATTGAAACATAAAAATATAATAAGTTAACGCAAAAGTATGTAACGGTCAGAAGGAGGCGTGGCAGAGCCCATAAAGTATATATATTCTTGATCAGCATCAACAGCCGAATCGATATAGTTAAGTCTGTCCGTCTGTCCGTGTGGGTAAAAGGACCTTAGAGCCTAAAGTAGCTACGGAGCTGAAATCTTACCGAAACATGCGCATAATAGTCACCCAGAAGAAGATGTTTGATTTATTTCGATATCTGGCTCCCTGCCTCCGTAAGAGAATTGCACGGCTTACTTCTTTTAATATTATTATAGCTTAATACCATATAAGTTATTTTGTTAACTAGTGCAAAGACGAATTCAACAAACCATAGATCATCAAAATCTGATCATCCGTTCTACAGTTAAAAATGACGTAACTAACTTCATTTCGTATACCCTTTACTTAAAAGTACAAAGGGTATACTAGATTTGTGTAATGTATGTAACGGACAGAAGGAGGCGCGGGAGACCCCAAGTCTTTTATACCAAAATGCCTATCATAACCTCGGGTACCGATTGAGCCATGTCCGTCCGTCCGTCCGAATGAATGCCTAGATTTTGGAGACTAGAAGAGCTAGAAACATCAAGTTTTAGCAGCTGGTGCGCATATTTCCTTAGTTTATTGAAACATGTCATTATCTTCCCTCGATCCACCGCAGTAGATTTTCGCGGTTTTTGAAAACACCAAAAAAAATATATTTTAAAATTTTTTCTTTTCTTTTTATACAAAAAATAACCCAAATCTCAAGTTTGATAATATCAGCTTTTATTATCTTTAATATTTTGACAGATGTACAGATGAACATATTTGTTTATTAAATAAAATGAATTTATTTTTGTTATAATTAAAAAGCAAAAATTAATTCTAACTTATTCAAATTTGTACCCAAAGCAGCATAGTTAGGCTTTTACCTTAATGTACATAGTACCAAATAATTTTAAAATATTAATTAAGAATTAAAAAAAGTATTTTCCAAAGTTTACCAAAAAGATGACCCCGACGTGATTTGAACACGCAACCTTCTGATCTGGAGTCAGACGCGCTACCGTTGCGCCACGGAGTCTACGTTAGAATCGATGTCAAATGTTCTCATATATACAAGCCTACATACATACGTATGCATATATATATATGAATAAGTATGTATGTATGTGCATAGTAAGCCATATGCTTCTAATTTTTGTTGTTGTTGTGTCTAAAAATAATGCCAAACAAAATGCGTTTGCTTTTTTTTTCTATTTATTGTTGTTATTGTGTTTGTTGTTTATTTGCTTTCATCGACGGCGTGCGCCTTTTACTATTTATTTTATCTGTTTCAATAAGTTGTTGTTGCTGTCATACATATACATACATACTATATGTATATGCAAATAGTACATAACTATGTACGAGTACATAGCATGTGCATTTAGTACGCGCTCAATTGTAAACAAAATACTCAATTGAGAAACAAAGGCCTGAGAGCATTAAACTAAATTTTAATGCTATTTTTTTTTTTGTTTATGCGATTAGATAAGCCGCTGGGAACTGGTTTGAGAGAGTCATAATCAACTGCACAGTTATATATATATATGTATATACACTTGTATGTATATATATATTTCAAATGCAACAAGCAAGTTATTTGTGCCTGCTAATAATAGCACTTATTTGTATCTCATATGTACAGAACGGCCCACAGCTTACTTAGTGCAGTGCAAAAACCAGAAATGTTGAACCAGTTTCGATTAGAACTAAAAATTAAAAGTTAATTTAAAAGGTCAATTAAGTTGATATGAGTAATTTATATAAAAAAATTAACCAAAAATATATTGTTTTAGTTATTGCGGTCGAATTTTTCTAAATAAAATTTTGGTAATGTGTGGCCATTTTCGCAACATCTCACGATTTAAATAGTTTTCTGCCTAAACGTGCGGCCACCCTAATGTACATATAAGTAATCTATAGCATTTTATATATATAGCCAATTTTTCTATATCAAAATAATTAAATTTAACAATAATTACTTTAATTTATTTTTAATTAAATTGAAGAACTCAAAGCCTTTCTTAGAAAAGCAGCTTATGTTCGCGTTTTGGGCAATTTAGTTTAACCCTTTCAGGCCCGAATTAAAATTGGGCGACTTAAAAAATATTTGACCTCAGAATTATGTTACTCTCAATTATGCTAGTCTCAAATAGTCACAAAAAAAAAAAATCTAAGGACAGGTATCCTAGTTTGGCCCCACCGATATGTTTCCTGTAGGATTTTATATGAATCCTGACACAACACTTAACTGATTTTGTTCACAAAAATTTTTTATTAATAAATATTCATGTTTATAAAGCAAATAAACCATTTTTTTCGTAGATATAACTAATAAAGAAAATATTATTAATCAATTATTATGATAAACAAAAAAACACTGCAGAAATTCTTCGAGAACTCCATGTATTAACTAAAAAAGAAAAATAACTCAATATTAAACACAAATACATCCATTATATTAAATATAAAAATGCACAAAATAAAACATCCTATAATGAATAATGCAAAATAATTCGATATAGCTGAGTTTTAAGCATTTGAATCTAAAGTTGCCTAAAGGTAACAGCGGGCCTGAAAGGGTTAAGAACATACATTGTGCGAAAAAAGTTTAAAACTACTTTCTTTTTTTAATAAAAAAAATACATATTTTTTATATACATATGTATGTATGTATAATGAAATACGTAATTAAAAACTAATTATTTTAATATAAACTTTTTTTTTTCAGAATATAGAAATTTTTTGTAATTTTTTTTTTAAAATAATTTTTAGTAACTATTATAATAGAATATTTATAAAAAAAATTTCAACTATACCTATTTCTAAGTTTTTTTGTTATTTCTTTATTTTTTTTGGATTTTTTCCTAAATAAGTTATAAAATTAAAAATCTAAAAAAATCTAAAGAAACAAAAATTACAGTACGTTTAGCTACATTTTGTTATATATGTTAAAATAGTTACTAAATAAATATGTAAAAAGGCATCCAAAAATCTTTGAAAATTTTTAAGTACATTATTTTCGCACACTGTATTTTCTTTACAAATATTTTATTTATCATTGTAATTTATTTCATTTTAAAAAGTGAAAAATAATAATTGACAGGTTTAAATATTTAAGATAAAATGAAAGTCAATATTTAACATTGCCCCGGTAAACGAAAAACAAACAAATTTTATTGATTTTCTTTTTGCAGGCTCCCAATTTCACTTTTTTTGCTGCCGATAACTTTTCACCTTTGCCTTACTCTTTGTTAGCACAGTTCTGAACCTTTTGATGCCTTTATATTGTTTACATTTTTGTTTCATTAAAATATTGATAGTATTTTATTTTTAATAATATTACTTTTGCAAAAATATTTATTGAAATTAATTGTGATTTAGCTATAAATAATAATGAATATACAATAACAATAAATCGCATATTCAAATATAGTTTATACGATATTTTTCGATTTCAATGCGTAAAATTTGTAACCCAACTACCCAATCGGTTTTAATTTCTTATATAATGTTCGTTTTCTTAAAATTGAGAGCAACTTAAGAGCGGTTTCAAAACGCATTCGAACAAAACGCATACCTTTAACCTAGCATCAGCGAATAATAATATTTTACCGAGACCCATTTTAAATTTTAACTTTTCATTATTCTCTAAGTATATTTCATTGAAAAATCACGCCAAATAACGTTACGCTAGATACTAAAGCTTTTGTACTTTTGAAAATTTTATTGCTTATTCCTAGTATCTACCGTACAAGGGCGTATTAATTTAGTGCAAAAATATATTACAAATTACAATTCTATTTCTGGCTGTTTATAATTTTGTGCTACTAATTAAACCAGTTAAACAAACTTTGTGTACAGGTTAACATGTGAAAAACTTTTTTCGCGACGATTTTTGTATAAAACTTATTCTAGTTTGAGTTTTACAAAATTATGTCAAAAAGTTTTTAACCCTGCTTACCATCGCGTATAACTTTCTATGACTTTTTGATAACTGGGTCTTAACTTTCCAATGGGACCTTTAATTGTATTAAAGCATAAAGTCCCAATAAAATTAAAAAAATTGCCATAGTCGAGGCGATGCACGACAAGGAAATACCCTGCACTCTTTTTGTATAAAAATAAATGAAAAAATATTAGAAATATCACAAATGCATTTTTAAAAAATTGCTACACCTAAATATGGAATTAATAAAAAATTTTTAAAAATATCTGTTCATTTGGAAGAAAAAAAAAAAACATTTTTACCAATATGTATTATTAATATGCGAACTATTCTATCCTACATATTATCTAATCTAATTGAATCAATTTGCTTCTTGAATTGAAATCAAAAAACTCAAAAGGTGTTTAATACAAAATTTTACTTACAGGAGGTCATAGTAAGTACTTCTAAAATTAATGGCAAGATTTGCTCACTGAAGTTCTTAATTTATAAATTATAATTTTTATACCCTGTACCGTATGGTACCAAGGGTATATTAAGTTTGTGCAAGCCGAAAATGTATGTAACATATAGAAGGAGACGTTGGAGACACCCTAAAGTTACCTAAAATATGATCAGGGTGAATAGAGAAGTCGATATACCCATGTCCGTCTGTCCGTCTGTCCGTCCGTGTGAACGCCTAGATCTCAGAGATGGTAAGAGCTAGAGTTACCAAACTTTAACATTAGATCCCATATTATTCCATAGGTGGCAAGTTTATTTTATTTTTTTGATATCGGGGATAAATTATATAGCTCCCATGGGGGTGTTTGAGACGACCTCGACAAAAAAAAAGCGTTTTAGATGAATAATTCATTTGTTTATAAAGATATCGTAACCAAATTTGGTATTCGAAAGTTTTTTATAGTTCCCAAACACTGTACCAAATTTAATCGAAATCGGTTGACTATATCATATAGCTCCCATAGATTTTAAAGAAAAATTCGCTATATTTCGTTTTTTAATAAAGATGTCCTAACCAGATTTGGCGTTTGTAAATTTTTTTGACCACTTAAGCAATGTGCCTAAAATGAACAAAATCGGTTGACTATATCATATAGCTCCCATAGGTCCGATCTTCCAAAAAATCGATTTTTTAACAAAACTTGTTGTGTTTCGTTTGTTTGTTAAGATATTGGGACCAAATTTGACATTCGTGAGTATTTTATAGTTCCTAAGCACTGTACTCAATGTAATCCAAATCGTTTGACTGGATCATATAGCTCCCATAGGACCAATCGGTCCAAAAACACGTTTTTTATACAAAATTCGATGTGTTTTGTTTGTTTGTAAAGATATTTGAAATAAATTTGGCATTCATATCTTTTTAAGGTATTTAAGCACCGTGTCAAATTTTATTGAAATCGGTTGACTATATCATATAGCTCCCATAGGAACGATCGGTCAAAAAAAATTGTTGCTTAAAAATTCTTCTGTTTTTGGTTTTTTGTGAAGAAATCGGACTTTATTACAAGCTAGTGGTACAGGGTATCCTAAAGTCGTCCGCGCCCGACTTTACGTCCGCCATTTTTTTTTATTATAATTTTAAATTTGAAAAAAATTAATTTAAAAAAATTGTTTTTTTAAGTTTTTGTATTATTACTTTTTTATTTTTTGATTTGAAAGACATTAGAGACGTTAAAATAAAACAGTCTCATTGATTGCCAAGCAGGTTGCTAGTTTGCTAAGGACTGGACATTTTTTATGCACTTCCAAGCCTATATTCCTTCCTATATGCTTTCCAATATCAAAGTCAACCCTCTCTGCAAGGGTATCAATAACAGTCCCCAACTGAACCAACATAGAAGGCTCCCCAAAACACACTTAAAACTTAAGTCAACTAAGGACTGCAAACATTTGATGCACATGAAACCCGCCTTTTTGTGTTTCAAGTATCAAAGTTTACTAAATGAGCCCCTCTGCAAGGGTATCATAAGACCCCTGTCTGATCCAGTAGCACCCTAAAACCCACTTAAAACTAATACATGAATTTATGTAGAACCACTCAACAGTTGCACATTTGAATATTTCGAAAAAAATATATGAAAAAGGCGACGCAACTAAATAAAAACGAAATATTCATTTTTTTTTTTAACTTTGGCGAAAACTTTGTCTCTGTAACATTGAATGAATGTGTTACGAGAGTAGATTGATAAGTTGGCGACTTTTTGAAACAAATAAAGGAAGAGAATTTTGTATAATATAGAGAGACTGCAAGACCATTTTTAAAGTTTAAGGAAATATATTCAAGGGAAAATGCAACAAAATTTTAAAAGTTTAAGGAGTTCAGGAGGATTATTAGCGAATTTGGTTCATAAATATTCCGTAGATTCGAAATTGATCTGATGCAAAAAATGAACCCTATTAGCGAAGAAACTTGTGTTCTATCCACCATGTTGTAGTTTGGAGGCGAAGCAATAATTAATAAATTCTGCAGGGAGCTGCAAGCCTATCAAGACTGTTCTCCAGATTTCGCACAATGACTCTACTTCTTTTACCAAGCATGAAAATAAGGATTGCTCTAAAATGAAGAAATTCATTACTGAAAAAATACATCTCTGAAGCAACTTAAGAAAACCTTTTCCATTGAAAGGTTAAAAAAAAATGCTAAACCAAATATTTAGAGCAAAAATGTAATTATTTGGAAAATTAAGCAAATGAGTTGGAAATTGGCATAAAATAATTTTTTTGAATCCCTACTAAGAAGTTAAATCTAGCTACCGCTAAGAAAAGGTTTAAGAAAACCTTTTAAAGGTTTAAAAAATATTTTAAAAATGCTAGACAATAATTTGGAAAAGTCTTTTTTGTCTGAAAAAGTTTCGTTTATACTAAAAGATTTTCCGATCGCCCTCGGAATATAGATTGTGTGCTTGGAACACCATTTAAGATATGTATTAATTAGATGAAACTGGCTAAAAATCATTTTTTTTAATCCGGACTAGGAATCAGATTTCGATCACGTTGATGACGTCACGCAAGGAAAGGTTTAAGAAAACCTTTTACATGGAAGGGCTAAAAAAATTATAAAATGCTAGACAATATCTTTGGAGCGTAAAGTAAATTATTTGGAAAAGACTTTTTTGCCTGAAAAAGTTGTTTATACTAAACAATATTTCGATGAGAAAAGGCGAGCTTACTCTCTCGAGAATTTCAATTTACAAAGATTATTGCAGGTGTCTTAGACTTTTAGACTGTGTGTCTGAATCTTTTGTAAACAGCGTTTCCTTGAATTTTTAAAGTATTTCTTTTCAATTTATAATATTAATTTATAAAGATAAGCAGCTAAGCTCAGCAGTTATTAAAGCAATTTTTAGAATTTATAAAACTGGTTAAAATATTATTGGTAATATCAAGAAATATTATTTAAAAATAAAACAAAATTGCGAACAAACATTTTATAAAATAATTATTGCAATATATGACTTTTTTTGAAGCCTATACGCAGCAGCTCAAAACGCTGCCAATTAATATGTGTCTACACAATTGTGGAAAAATGGATTAAAAGTCTTTTACAAGCTATTATATATAAATACCATGAAGTGAAGAGCTGCCACAAGATCCTATTATATATATAAGGGTGGCTATTTTTGCAGTATCTCCCCTTTTCAATAACCCCACCGCCTAGAAAACTTTCTTTTCTAGGGCCAGTAAAATAGAAAAGCGATCCAAAAAAAAATTTACGAAAAATTGCTTATGCGTAAATAGACAAAAAATGTTCTTAATATAATCTATAGGTAATTATCAATAGTCAAGTAAAAAAATTATTGAAATCAGTTTAGTACAACCAGGGATACTTCCTGTTAAGTAAAGGTAGTTTTTATTATAATTTCGATATATCTTAAACCACGTTTAATAAAAAAAATAGTTTTGACATTTTACGGTGGAAATGACTTAAACATATTGAGGAACCAGAGTTTTTAATAATTTCTAAATTAGAGTCATTAAGCAATTTAATCCATTTTAGACCTTAGAAAATGTATTCAGGCCGACTCTATATTTATAAAAAATGATGTTAAATATACATCAGACTTTTTGAAACATAATTTTGAAACTTATTTCCAATCAGTTTTCAAAGTTTATGTAGAAGAATACAGTCAAAAACGGAAAAAGTGAAAACTATGACCTATGACAATATTTTAGACTCTATCAAATACTTTGAAATCAAACATTTGACCGTCTTTTTTTTTTTACAAGTTGTGCTTTTCTGAATCCATTTTGGTCTGCTGCGTACGGAGCTTTAGTAAGTGTAAACAATTTAATTGTAAATAAATAAACAAGCGCCGCCAACCCAACAAACTGCCCTCGCAAGTGTATGTCGTACATGCCGTTCGTATATGTGTTGTTGTGTGTATATGTATTGGTATAGTCAGAGTCAACCAGGCGCACAGACAAGTGACGTAGGCGGCAGGCAGCTCCAAAGTCAGTGTCAACAGCAAAAAACGCACACAACTGTGCAAATGTTATTATGTTTGTTTGTATATATTTGTATATGTACATATGTATGTAACTCTCTACGTATGCTCATTAATAAATAAGCGACATACAAAAACACACAAACACATATACAAATTTGTACATGTATAGAGAGAGTGTAACATAAGCCATGCAAAAACGCAAAGCTCACATAAAATCTCCAAGTTAATGGTTGAACTCACTGCACCAGAAAAAACGTAGTAATTTTTTTTTTTATCTCTTACATTGAAACAACAAAAAGAACAAACACACACACACACACACGTAGACCTTCAGGTTGTTTGAGTTTATTGTTTGGTTTTTTGTTGTGTTTGTGGAGTGTGTAAAACACAAACTGAACTTAATTCGTTTAAGAAAAACGAAAGCAGATCTGCCAACACTTTCCAACACACAAAAAAGCCCAAATGAATAGTTGCTTTTGGTTGGCCAAAGATAATGCACTCTTGAGATACAAGAACGAAAGATACAAGAGATAAATTTGGCTAATTTCAACAATTTGTTTCTAGGGTTCTTGAATTATTGAGAGGTTTCGGAGTCTGGCGTAGTTATTGTAAATTTGTAAAATACTACAATCCCTGCACATTAAAAAATTTCATCTGAATTAAATTCACAAATAAATTGCTTAATTGCAATTTTTTGCGATTAAAATCGTCAAATGAGCTCAAGGCTGTATGCAAATCGAAATTATATTTTCTGAATTAAATTTATAAATAAAATCGTTAATTTTATTTTGTTTTTGCGATTTAAATCAGCAAATGGAACTACGGCTGCATATTCGGAGTGTTGAAATCGAAAGCGTCAATGCGTGGGAACAATATCCGCTGATTGTAAAAAAAAGTTGACGATTTATTTAATTTCACTTTATCCATGCACGATTAAATCCGTAAATAAAAGTCAGATATTTCATATGAAGCAAATCGCACCAATTATTATTATTATTTATGAGAAGAACTAATTAACTTTATCTTAATCCGAACTAATCCGACGTTATTATAATTTTGTAGGTATCAATATATTTATACATTATATTTTGTTATAACTATCGGATTTCTTTAAAAAGTAAATAATTATAAATAATTGAGTAGACTCCAGTGTTCCATAGAGACACAGTATAAAAAATATCACATGAAACTTGTTATTTATTAGAATTAAGAAAAACACTAAGTAAAAATAAATAAACACTTTAAAAAAAAATATAGTTTTGGAAAAAAATAAATACAATTTTATTACATTTTTGTAAAAACATTGTAATAATTTTTAAAAGGCTAGTAGTATTTAAGCTAAACTCTATACATATTTTTTTAATGTACAAAACTAAATATTAATGCCATGGCAATAAATGAAATTCAATTAAAAAAATATCATACATAATTAAAAAAAATGTATTTAATTTATATTTATCCCAAATAAAGAAGGTATAAAAAAAGTGTTCGAAACAATTATAAAAAAATAAAAGAATTAAATATTTGTTTAAAAAAATTCCATATTTCTTGTTTGACACAATAAAAGGTTTCAGTGAAACTTATAAAGTACTTTAATTTATTAATTATTATTTAGTAAGTTTACTTATTGTCTTAAAACAGATTGTAAATAGAATATTAAAAAAAATATTTTACGCAAAGAATAAGTAAATTAATATTTTTAAATTGTTTTTGATTTACTCTCCTTTGGGTACATAAAAACAATACACTTAAAATTTTAATTCATTACTTTAAAAAATATTCATGTCTCAGATGAATAATTTTTTAAAACTTACTTTGTAAATTTGAATGGCTAGCTGTAAACAAAATGTTAAAATTAAACTTTTTCATTTAAAAAATATAAGAAAATTGCATATTTAAAAAAAAATATGTTGGTTAAGAAAAGTTAAATATTTTTTTTTGTGAGTCCTTTTGCCAACTTAGATTAAACCAAAATTGATTCCAAAATATGCATAAAGTCACAATTCAATTAAAAGTAAAAATATGATTTTAAAATTAAGCTGTAATTCGTTAAGTTTAAAAAATGAAATTATTCGAAATTTTGTTTGCCTCACAAACTGAACTGAACTTATTCGTTTCCAAAATATTTTGAAAAGCTTTTTAACGCTCCATAAATTTTCAAGTCGAAAAAAAAACGGGCTTTTTTAACTTTGACCTTGAATACTTGAATAATAAAAGCTCTTAGGAAGCGTTATAATGGATACTAAAGTCAACAGAAGGCGTTCTCTTGGTAAAAATTATAACAAAAATGGCGTACGGAAAGTCGGGCGCGGACGACTTTGGGATACCCTGTACCACTAGCTTGCAATAAAATCTTAGTTCTTAGTTCAAATATCTTTACAAACAATCCAAACACATCGAATTTTTTATATAAAACGTTTTTTTGAACCGATTGGTCCTATGGGAGCTATATGATCTAGTCAAACGATTTGGATTAAATTTAGTACAGTGCTTAGGAACTATAAAATGCTCACGAATATCAAATTTGGTCCCAATATCTTAACAAGCAAACGAAACATAACAAATTTTGTTAAAAAATCGATTTTTTGGAAGATCGGACCTATGGGAGCTATATGATATAGTCAACCGATTTTGTTCAAATTCGGCACATTGCTTAAGTGGTCTAAAAAATTTCCAAACGCCAAATCTGGTTACGATATCTTTATTAAAAAACGAAATACAGCGAATTTTTCTTTAAAAAAGTTATTTTGGCCGATCGGTCCTATGGGAGCTATATGATATAGTCAACCGATTTCGATCAAATTTAGTACAGTGATTGGGAACTATAAAAAACTTTCGAATACCAAAATTTTTTACGATATCTTTATAAACAAACGAATTATTCATCTAAAAAGCTTTTTTTTGTCGAGGTCGTCTCAAGCACCCCCATGGGAGCTATATAATTTATCCCCGATATCAAAAAAATAAAATAAACTTGTCTCCTATGGATTAATATGGGATCTAATGTGAAAGTTTGGTAACTCTAGCTCTTACCATCTCTGAGATCTAGGCGTTCACAAGGACAGACGGACAGACGGACATGGGTATATCGACTTCTCTATTCACCCTGATCATATTTTAGGTAATTTTGGGGTGTCTGCGACGTCTCCTTCATATGTTACATACATTTTCGGCTTGCACAAACTTAATATACCCTTGGTACCATACGGTACAGGGTATAAAAATACATTTTGGAGTTCTTAAACCAATTTTAAGAATACTTAAAAGATTACTTTTATGGGAATAATTTTAAAATGATTTGCAAAAAGAATTTTTAAAATGGGTACGGTGAGGCCTTTTGTGAAATTGTTCTATCTAAAAATTATGAAAATCATGAAGATCGATTTAAATTTGATTTTTTAAAGATAATTTTAGTATATGAATCA
The DNA here is from genome assembly GCA_037043745.1 of Chymomyza amoena. Lineage (NCBI taxonomy): Eukaryota > Metazoa > Arthropoda > Insecta > Diptera > Drosophilidae > Chymomyza > Chymomyza amoena. The sequence goes on from JBAMAX010000784.1 coordinate 45,099, forward strand.
ATTTAATTATTTCAATAGGTTTTTGCAAATATATTTAAAAAATTAATATCTAACATTACTTTAAAAATGCCTCCTATTAACAAGGTAAGTAGAGCATTTTATGGAATTTTTATATCAAAGCACTCCCCACATTCCAAAGTATATCTCAGGAACAATTAGCTGTAGAAGATATGGCCTATCAAAAAATAGTCTAAAAATAAAAAATCCAATATTCAATTATTGATAACTCGATAAATAATTGTTATTTTGGAATAAAATTTGACGTGGTAAGTATTGGCTGGTAGTTCTACCAAATGTGTAAAAATCATCAAAATCGAAGAAGGTCGGGAAAAAAGTGGAAGCTTCACTTATTTTCGTCGATATGATTTTGTCAACTACAAGATACACTCTGAAATGCTTTCTCCTAGAAGAGTATAAAACTGACAAACTTACAGTCAAAGATACGAAACGATAATAAGAGACAGTTGCAAACTTATTTCCAACTTATATGAAGTTTTTCCCCTGACAAACAAACAAGTTAAGAGTAAAAAAAGTTACAGCAAACTGGATATGTTTCATATTATCCATCGAGGCATTTTCTTATTTACACTTATTTTTATTTTTAATTAACTTTCGACAGTAACAAAAGCAACAACATTTTTACTCTACAAGGCGACAACTGTAGCAAAAACTTATTTAATTAAATGTTGCCATTGAAGCAGCTAATTAGATTTTTTCACCTTTTTTATTTTTAATTTTTAAACCATTCCCAACAATTTTATTTCCCTTCCATTTGAATTTTCCATAATTTTCCAGTTTCCCGTAATAAAAGCTATGCGATAGTTAACAATTTTATGTAGATGATGGTCAGCCAGCATAAATCTGCATTAATTTTGTTTGTTTAAGTCAGCGGAAAAGCGAGGAAAAGCGGAAATGGGGAAATGCGGAAAAACAAAATGGGTACAAAAAATCGATAATGAAAATGTGCACGAGGAGCGCAGTAAGAAATTAATATGATTAATTGGCGTGTTGGCTCCACCAGGCAACAACAACTACAACAACTACAACAAGAACTACCGACCTACAAAACAAACCAGTCAGTTCGAGGTTCGAGATTGTGATGTGATGTATGGGACTTGCAGAGTGGGTGGGATAAGGTTTGTGCCAGAAAAGTACACTGAGCGAATAGAAAGTGAGAATTGTGTTTTATTGGGAACATTTTTAGTTGTTGGTCAAATAATAAGAAACGAGTTTTTGGTGGTCAAATATTAAAATTTTTATCAAAGGGGGAAATCCATTTGAATTTTAAAATTAAAAATTATAAAAATGAAAAGAAAACTTAAAAATAAACGAATTTTTTTTTTAATTTAATATTTGATCTTTTATAGAGAATTTTTGAATTTTAAAATTAAAAACTAAAATTATAAGAGATTCCAAAAAATAATATTAAAAACAAACATTTTTTGTTTTTTTAATTTAATATTTTATATTTGAAAAAATCGCGTCAATATCTTTATTCATTTAGAAGATATGGTTGCCAAAGAAAAAACTAAAAATGAGAACCTCAATTTTAGTTATCGATAAATCGAATAATAATCGAAAATTTTTAACATGGTTCTATGGGCTAGTAGCTCTACCAAATATGTAAAAATCTACAAAATCGGATTGGTCGAGTGCAAAGGTGCCAGCTCCCTCTAGCAGCAAATTTTAAAGGTTGATATGCTTGCTATTTGTGCTTGCGCCCTCTAGCGGAAAATATTGCAAGTTGGCGTGCTGCTTATTTATTTTCCTGCAGCAGAGAATTTTGCAAACACTGTTACAAAAAAAGATTAAAACTAAAGATTATAAAAAATTCGAAAACATAATCTTAAAAAATATACAGTTTTTGCTTTTTTAATTTAATATTTAATATTATAAAATTGGCGTCAATGTGTTTATTCGTTTTGGCTTGTCAAAGAAAAGTCGAAAAATGAAAAACTCAATTTTCAGTTATCGACAACTCGATAAATTGTCGGAATTTTGGCAAGTAGCTCTACCAAATATGAAAATCATCGAAATCGGAGAAGCCGAGTAACCCATTTCATTTATTTTCGTCGAAATATATTTTTTTAGCTCCCTCTAGCGGCATATTTTTAAAGTTTATATGCTTGATATTTGTTCTTGCGCCTTTTACAGGAAAACTTTGCAAATTGGAGTGCTGAATTTTTTTTTGCAAAGCATCATAGAATTTTTAATCTTGATGTGATTAAGTCGAAGAAGTCACTTTTGCAAAAACTATTACAAAGCTAATTTTGAAACTTGTCGTGATATATTTTTGAATCCTTCAGCGTGCAATTTTGAAAGTTGATTTGGTTTTACAAAGACGATAATGGTAGCCCGGTTGCAGGTAAAGCTAATATCAATATTTTTGTGGACTTGGTTAAAAAATTCCAGCTTGTCTTCAAAATTTATAAAATTTGCTGATTTTCAACGATAGTTTATCTATTATCTAAAATAATCAGAAAAAAATTGTTTATAAAATTTATTAGTTCTGGTATCAATACATTTTTTTTTTTCAATTTAAAAAGGATAAATAGCAGCTATTTTCTTAAAAAAAAAAAGAATAGACTAATAATAAAAATGAAATATTCGAAAAAATATAAAATTTGATATTTTAGGTAGCAAAAATTTTTTTTAGTTTAAAAAGAATGGAAAAATTAACAAAAAAAATTCTAGGCCTTAAAAATCGAATAGACTAAAAATAAACATGGAAAAAAAATATATTAAATTTATTACTTTATTTATCAAAAGATAATATTTTTTCAATTTTAAAAAGAATTTTTATTTTAGGTATTAAAACATTTTTTTTTTAAAGGAAAAAGCATGGAAAAATATTAATCGAAATTATTTGTTAATTTGTTATTTTAGGTGTCAAAATTTTAATGTTATTTTTCAATTTAAAAAGGACGGATAAACAAGCAGCTAAAATTAATCGAAAATTAAAAAAATGTAATGAAGTATAGCTTCATTTGAATGAATTGTAGTTCTAAGCTTTTAAAAAATCGAATCGACTAAAAATAAAATATTCGAAAAAAATATAAAATTTGTTATTTTAGGTATCAAAAATATATATATTTTGTACATTTTACAAAGGATAGAAAAATAAGCAAAAAAAAATTAATTGAAAAAAAAACGAAATTAGTTATTTTAGGTATCAAAATAATCACCTTCACCCTAAACAAAGCATTTCAAATTTCTCTCAGTGCAGCAACATTTTAGGCTGCAATTCGGTGGCCACACAAAAATCACTTTGCTGAAAATTTGCCAGCCAACAACGTTGACAGACGGAAGAGGGACACGAGGGAACATATTGGGAGGATGTGGGGTGGGTGTTCGTGGACATGCGGGTGGAGAGTTGCTGTAGAGAGTTCGCACTGATTGCTGGCCGCACCTGGGCCATGTTTGTTTAAGCTAACGCTCAGCTTTATTGATGCTAACTGGCCCTGGCAACATGCTTGATTGACAGTGAGTGCAAATTGATGTCACACACATACATATAAATACACACAAATACGAAAACACAAATACACATACAGTGATAGGCTCCGAATTTTGGTCGCACCTACATATATGAGAGAACTGTTGTGACGGATAATTTTTTTTTTGGAAAAGCTTCATAAAATGGAACACATTTTGGCAACTAGTATATAGAAACAAAATCTCAACAGCTGTTCTATGTATGTTCAATATTTACTGGGTACTAGACTGAAATTTGTATATACAGTAGGTCAAGAATTTATTCGCAAGCTTTTAACTTTGGAAAAAGTGCTTTAATTAATATAATTTATAATATATGTCAAAAATATTTGGGATCGTAATTCTTATTATTTCTTAAATAAATGTATGTAACAAAAATATTATTAATTTAAAAAATCAACCATAAAATAGTGTTTTTTTTTTTTAATAAAAATTACAAAATAATTCTTATTAACACTAATTTTTCAATTTCGATTATAAAAATTAAAAATAAAAATATTGGCCAATAATTCAGGGATGGTAATTCCTATAATTTTTTAGATAAATATATAAGAGAAAATTAATTATTATTATACCCTGTACCGTATGGTATCAAGGGTATATTAAGTTTGTGCAAGCCGAAAATGTATGTAACATATAGAAGGAGACGTCGGAGATACCCCAAAGTTACCTAAAATATGATCAGGGTGAATATAGAAGTCGATATACCCATGTCCGTCTGTCCGTCCGTCCGTCCGTCCGTCCGTCCATGTGAACGCCTAGATCTTAGAGATGGTAAGAGCTAGAGTTACCAAACTTTCACACTAGATCCCATATTAATCCATAGGAGGCAAGTTTAATTTATTTTTTTGATATCGGGGATAAATTATATAGCTCCCATGGGGGTGTTTGAGACGACCTCAACAAAAAAAAAGCGTTTTAGATGAATAATTCATTTGTTTATGAAGATATCGTAACCAAATTTGGTATTCGAAAGTTTTTTATAGTTCCCAAACACTGTACCAAATTTGATCGGAATCGGTTGACTATATCATATAGCTCCTATAGGTCCGATCTTCCAAAAAATCGATTTTTTAACAAAATTTATTGTGTTTCGTTTGTTTGTTAAGATATTGGGACCAAATTTGGCATTCGTGAGTATTTTATAGTTCCTAAGAATTGTGTCAAATTTAATCCAAATCGTTTGACTAGATCATATAGCTCCCATAGGACCAATCGGTCCAAAAACACGCTTTTTATACAAAATTCGATGTGTTTTGTTTGTTTGTATAAATATTTGAAATAAATTTGGCATTCAGATCTTTTTTAAGGTATTTAAGCATTGTGTCAAATTTATTGAAATCGGTTGACTATATCATAAAGCTCCCATAGGAATGATCGGTTGAAAAAAAATTTTTGCTTAAAAAGTCTTCTGTTTTTGGTTTTTTTTTAATTCTTTTTAACTATTATTTGTAAATTTTTATTAAAAAAATTAAAAATAAAAAATATTGGCCAATAATTCAAGGATCGCAACTCTTATAATTTTTTAAATATATTTATTAAATTATTATTTTCAAAATAAAAACCATACAATAATTCTTATTTTTTTCATTAAAATTACAAAATAATTCTTATTAACTCTTATTTTGCAATTTTCATTATAAAAATTAAAAATATAAATTATTACCCAATTTTTTATTTTATAAATTGAAAATAAGAGTTACACCACATAAATTCGAAAAAAATGGTATTCCGCAACATTTATTTTAAAAATTAAACCCAAAAATTAAATTTAAATATATTTAATACCAAGGGTTATTTAACAATTATTGACGTATTATTGTGATGCACACTTCAACACTTTTCCACCTTAAACTAAATAAGGCTTGATTTAAGTAAAAAAATATAACATAGTTTATTTTTTACTCAAGTTATTATTTTTATTATGAAAATTAATTGCAGAGCTTTCTACTGACGGAAAACATGCCAACTAATCAACATACTATTAATACTATTAAATCAAATTTTTAATTTAAATTTAAAATATAATTTAGTCATCTTTAAAAATTCCAATATTTCCCAAAAAAGGAAGTCTTCAAGATTTTAATATTGGGTACGGCTTTAATAGTTTTTTTTAATCAAATAATTATTTTTATTGTAAAAATTAGTTTCAGACGTGAAACCTGCCTTCTAATCAACATACTTTTAATACAATAACAAAAAAATATAATTAAAATTTAATTTAATTTAATATACTTTTTTTAAAGTATTAAATTCTATTTTGTAATATGCCAAAATAATATTTTCAATATTATTATTATTTTCATTAAAAATGTTCGCGTCATTAACTGAATACTTTAAGCTGTGCGAATAAATTATGCGCCTACTGTTTAGGTACACATTACTTGTATACGATAAACAAAATAAGCGCGTAAGAGTATTTATGACTAAATATTTATATTTATGTAGTAGCTATACATATGTCTATTAGGTGTGAAAATATATTATGTGTTCAAGTGTGGAAATATACTGATACTTTGGTAGGAACAATCAATTTCAAGTCTATTAATTTGGCCAACAAAGTATTCAGTTAGCTTGTTTTGTGGATATTTAAAGAACGCTAGGAGATTATTTTTATATTGAAACAAATGATCCAATTTGCAGACTGGACTTTATCCAGAATCTTAGAAAACTCATCACACTTTATTGAAATTAAGTTTGTGAATTAAGAAGATTAAAAATAGATATTCTTGCGTAGTACTTCTAAACTTTTTGAATATTAAATTTGATAAATAAAAAATTTACTTTTTTACTTCAAAAATATTTTAATATGGTCGTCGTCGTCATCATTTATTTTTGCGCATGTTGTATTAATGCAAATTTTTAATATAATTTATTATTTATAATTTGAAAGCTGCTTTATTTCCTTGTTTTTATCAAAAAAAATGAAAAATGTTAAAAAAATTAAATCGTGGATAGAAAAAAAAAATAGCATAAGATACCTTGTATTTATTTATAAGGTCTAATTAATTTTCTTTCAGATATTATACACATGTTTTTTTATTGTACAAATTTAAAATACTCCCCACCCATAAGTTACCTTAAATACAAATTAAAAAAATTGTTTTATCTTTTTTATTTTTATGTGAATATAAGATATAGTATGGCATTAAAAAGTTATAAATTATCGCACACTTTTTATGAGGGGCATTACCATAAAAACTAATTATTGAAAAGAATTTTAATTAATGCTGATACAAATGATTATTATTAAGTGTGGGTTGATTTTTTGAAAACCATTTTGTGTTTTTAAAATAACAACAATATTTTGATGTGGATATACAACCCATAGATCGTTTTATTAATGTAGTTATGTGTTTAGTAAATATCAATTCGGTTTGATGAAGTATTTTATAGATTGGATTTTATGAAGATTATGGTAATGTTTATGATTTCACATGAAAATAATTATGAAAATGTTTAGGTTTTTAAGGTTTTAGGTTATTGCTAGAAGAAATACTTGTACAAAATGTATAAACAAATATTTTCAGAAATCGAACGATCTATTCGTTATATGTTATTTTAATTATTAAAAATATAATTTTTTATAGCAATTTATTATCTTCAAAAATAATTGAGGAAGGCCACTTTTTATGTAGACATCTTTAATTTTGAAGATTTTAACATTTTTGATTGTATAAACTCTGTTAATTTTCATTTTTTATTCTGATTAGTTATCAAATAGCTAAAGATTTTGATTTCTTATGATAAGCCATATCTTTTAAGCGAATAAATATTTTTAAAAATCGATATTATTTGAAAAATAAAAAAAATAAATTAGGATTACAAAACAAATTTTTGTTTTCCTATCACAATTATATTTTATGTCTAGCTATTTATTCATTGTAATCAATATTGGATTATCAGCTGTTTGTATCGGTCGATTGCCAATCAAATAAATATAAAAAAAATAAAAAAATTACAATTCTTTTGAATATTTTCAAAATTCAACTTCTTTCAATAGGCATTACATTACATTAAGCGATGTTACAAAAAAACGTGAAAAAATCAAACTTTGTCAAAAGTTATATTATACAATATTTATTTTATTTACTGAACTAACTTCACCAAAAGGTTCTTATTTTAACTTTTTAAGTTTCTAACCACTATAAAAATTAAATTTTGTTTTTTAAGCTTTGGTAAGTTTATTTAGAAAAAAAAACAAAAAACGTAATTTTTTTAGAAACATTTTTAATCTATTTTTAAAAAAGTAAAATGAAGAGAAATATGGTTGGAGGAAGCTATGCCCAGCAATTGGAACCTCAGTGCCCTCTGTCCTGTCCTGAAAAAGGGAGACCCCACTATCTGCGCCAACTACAGGGGTATAGGCCTTCTCCCTATCGCATATAAGGTCCTTACGAGCGAACTGTGTGAAAGACTGAAGCCACTCGCCAAGGCACTGATTGGACCTTATCAGTGCGGCTTCAGACCTGGCGCCAAATCCTGGAAAAGACCCACGAACATCAAGTCGACACTCACCACCTGTTCGTCGACTACAAAGCAGCTTTCGATAGCTCAATAAGGGATCGCGTATATGGCGCAATGTCTGAGGTCGGTATCCCTGCGAAGCTGATAAGGCCGGCGTACATCGCACTGGCACTATCTTCTACAAGAGTGTCCAGCTCCTTGCGTACGCCGACGACATCGACATCATGGGGCGTACCAAGCGAGATGTCACCGCGGCCTTCAGTGCTATCGAACGGGAGTCTGCGAAAATGGGTCTGGCGGTAAATGAGGGCAAAACGAAGTATATGCTGTCGTCAAGTAGGGACGTGCGGCGGCTTGGGTTCCAGATTACGGCCGACAGCTATACTTTCGATGTTGTCAAGGAATTTATCTACTTTGGCACCGCCGTTACCACCGACAACGATGTCGGCCTGGAGATCAAGCGCAGAATAACTCTTGCCAACAGGTGCTATTTCGGTCTCAATAGGCAATTGAGTAGTAGAGACCTCTCTCGCGCGACAAAACTATCACACTACAAGGCACTCATCCTTCCAGTGCTTCTTTACGGCGCGGAAGCCTGGACCGTGTCGCTAACTGATGCAGCTGCCTTTGGTCCTATTCGAGTTGGCGATGACTACCGCATCCGCACCAACCAGGAGCTGTATGAGCTCTTCAACGACATGGACGTTGCTCAGCGTATCAAAGACCAAGTGGAAGGGGCCCTGTCTTCGCTCGGTGTGACCAACTGGAGAAGGCGCGCGCAATACAGAGGCGCCTGAAGAGACGTTTTAAGGCAGGCCGTAACCCGGTAATCGGGTTGTTATGGCCACATAAAAAGAAGAAGAAAATGAAGAGAAAAATCTTCTTGGTGGTAACAACAGTTTTCCACAGTTTTGGAGACTTCTTGAAATTTCGATTGAATAATTGATTGATTGCTTAATTAGCGTAAGCTAAAGAACAGGCAAAATAATTAAAAAAACCCTTTTGGTCGCAGTGCCCCACCTCTATACGAGGTACCCTTTTCGGAAAAAAAAAGTTGAAGAGATCTTTTATTTTTTCTGTCCAAATCACTAGATGCAAAGATATCCTCAAAGGCTTAATAGGAGTTCCAAAAAAATCAATTAATTAAAATTTCATTGAATTTTTTTTTTTTTTATTTCTCTGCTTAGAGCTTTTTTGCTTATTTAAGTAAACAGCCCAAAAATATTTGAAATAAACTTTAAACGTTACAAAAGTTTAATATTTTCACACGGCTCCCAAATCTATTCAAAAATGCTTAGCAGCTTTTTAACTAAATCATCTTAAAGTAAATCTTTGACGCACTTAAATTTAATAACACTTCAAATTTGCACTTTAAAACTTGGCACCATCAAGGACGTGCTTTAAGAGAACTTCAAACGGCAAAATATTATTTAAAATTTCATAAATTAATACAAGCTTACTTGGATACTCATCTCAATAATTGTGCTTATTAAATATTTAAAAACCTAGCTTCCCTGCTAAAAAATGCAAACACAACATTTTGCGAGACAAGGCAAAAAGCTGTCAGGACGCGAGTCCTAAGGGCAGCACTTTGCACAGTGGTACGAAATATAGGGAAAAATTGTGTAAAAAAATTAGAAAAGTTTTCTTACTGATTCTGTAGCTTTATTTATATTCAAACGTGCTCCGGAAAAGGAATCTGAAAATTTCAATTGGAAAACAAAAGTTTGGTTCTCCCAATTTCACCAAAGCCAATTTTTTATGTAGCTCGAGACCGAACGTTTGGTACCAAAATTAAAACGAATCGGCATATTAGGTTTAAAAAAGTACGAATTTTATATAAAAATCATTTTTTGAATATTTTTCGTTGCTTTAAGATTATATTAAGCAAACTTCACGTTAGTCATTTAATGAAAACTATTTATAATTTTTTTTATTTGACTTTTTTTATTTGACCCTTAACATTTTATGCACAACCCAAAACGATTTTTTTTCATGGGGCTAAAAAAATGTTTTGGTGTTTAGAGCGATTTTGATTCTTTGGGTCATTCTAAAACAATTTGCCAAAGAAATTATGGATCTAAAATGAATTTCGAGTCGACCAATTTTTCAAAATACGTTTCTTTTCGAAATATTCAAAAATGGTTTTAGAAGTTGCGTTGAAACGGCCTAAAAGGGTTTTTTTTCTCTAGGCAAATGTGTATTTGGGGTTTTTTCGGATCGAGAAATCCGTTTTTGACATCTACTCTTCATTTTGAGCCCTAAGAAAGGGCAGTTTAGTGTATTCTTTTGAGATTCCGTATTTTTTTTTTTTTGTAAATAGACTAAATGTGGCGAAAATTGACGAATATTTCACTTAGTTCTCAAGCACTGCAAGAAATATTATGAAAATCGCTTAACTATATGGGGATATATGATATACAGGGTGGTCCATATAAAAATTGGAATTAAATTTTGCTATAAAAACAAAACGGTTGAATATTTTTCAATGTTGAAAGTTTTATTTGAAAGGTTGGTTCATGACATTTATTTATGAAAAATAATTTCGGTCAAATGACCACCACGGCTATCTTGTCAGTCCTTCAGCTCATTAATTGTTTGCGGATTGTTGGCATAACATTCATCTTTCACCGCACCCCAAAGATAATAGTCCAAAGGTGTCAAATCGCAGCTTTTTGGTGGCCAATTCACAACGCCGTTTCGGCTGATTAAGCGATTTCTGAAGATTGTGGGCAGGAGATCGATTGTGGGGTTCGCTGTGTGGCACGGCCCGCCGTCTTATTGAAACCAAATATCGTCCAAGACTTCATCTTCAATTTGTTCGAAGAACCAGTCGGTCAACATTGCGCGGTAACGCACGCCATTGATGGTTTCGGCGGCTCCTTCTTCATTTTCGAAGAAAAATGGTCCGATGACGCCGCCAGACCAAATTCCGCACCAAACAGTCACTTGTTGTGGGTGCATTGGCTTCTCCTGGAACGCTTGCGGATGGTCTGAGCCCCAGATGCGACAATTTTGTTTATTAACATAATCACCGAGGCGGAAATGAGCTTCGTCCGAGAAGATGATTTTTCGATAAAATTCGCAATCTTTGGCCAAACGATCTTCCGCCCAATTTGCGAACCGTAGCCGCTTCGGGAGGTCAAGAATTCGTCCCATTTCGTAAATGTCAATGTTTTTACTAAATATTTACCAATATATGAATGACATTTGACGTTTTAAAAGTCAAATAATCGGTAGTTCAAATTCCAAACACTAGATGGACCACCCTTTATAAACCGATCGGTCCAAAAAACTGGTTTTGGTGCAAAATTCGTAATGTTTCGTTTGCCTATGAAGATATCGGAAGCAAAGTTGGCATTCAGAAAATTTTAAGAGTCTCCACTCTACCAAATTTGATCAAAATTGATTGCCTATATCATACATGTAGCTCCCATAAGGTCGATCAGTCAAATTAAAAAATTTTTTGGACCACTGATAAACGAATTTGAATAAAATATTTTGTTCTGTTTTTTATCGTTTTCTGGAGCACGGCTGATTATAAGTTTAAAAAAAAAAAAATTTTATAGATTGTGGATCGTGTATAAAAAGTAAAGTTTCAAAACTTAATGTCAATTTACGTGTCCAAGACTTAATTGTGAAAGTCAGCCGATTTCTCAGAGAGCTCGCCTTTTAGTATCAGCTCCGAAACTCCGATTTTTTTAGTGCAGATGAGGGAATAATATGCATCTTATAGCTATGGATTATAAAAGTTTGGGGAAAGCAGGTCCCTTCTCAGTGGTTCGGGTTCAATTCTAGGAAGTAATTTACAATGATGGGACAATGATGATAAAGATTTAATTATTTACTCGAACTAAAATATATCAGAAACCAAATTCGGCTTAACACAAATCAGAATAATTGATTTAAAATATCTTCTAAAAATTTAGCTGAATTAACTGACTATATTTTTATTATTTATTTTTTCTTCATATTTTATTTACTACTAAATTTACTTATTGTATAAAATAAATAAAATATGAGAGAAAAAAAATATTATTTACAATCCGTCTGTTATTCGACTATAATAAAAAAAAAAAAATTCAAATAATAGCAAGCCTCCATGACAAGATTTTATTATAAAATAATAAATTATGTTCCAAAAATATTTCTCACTACCGACTAAATATATTTATTTATTTATTTATTTATTTATTTAAGGAGTACAACTAAGCACAGTTGACATTAAATATTATAGAAAAAAAATAAAAAAAAATTTTAAAAAACCAGTAAATTTACTTAGAGAACAAAAATAGAAAATATAACTAATCCGCGTATCTAGCCCGATGGGTGAACTTTTTAATGATATGCACCTTCTCACATCAAGAACTGGCCAGACACTTGGATTTACAATATAAAAGTTGAAAAAAGGAAGCAAGATAAAAGTTAAACATATCAAAAATAACAAAAAATAAATAAATAAAAATATAAGAAAAAAGTGCCAAGGGAGCACCGTTGACCAATAGAAACATTCATAATATAGGATTGGTCAAGGATACTCGTAGTGGCAAATCAAGATAACTGAGGATAGAAGAGGTAAGAGATTGAATAGACTGTTCGAAAGAGAGGAAATTATAGAAGTTATTATAATTAGAGCATAAGACACGGAAAGGATCGTGTAAAGCATAATTGGATCTACAAAATTGTAAGGCTAAAGGTCGGAAATTACGAGTTACTCTAGAGGGAATGACAAAAGTAACTTTGCTAAGAAGTACATTAGAATCGATAAGACCGAGTATCAGCTTATGCAAGAATAACACGCCATGGCATGTTCTGCGATGATTTAAAGAAGGCAATTTTATAAGGCGAAGTCTATCAGAATATGGCGGCAGTTGGATGTTAGGGTCCCAGTTTAAGCCACGAAGTGCAAAGAGGAGAAATTGCTTTTGTACGGACTCAATCATGTCTTGAAAAACATGGTATTGAGGACTCCAAACGCAAGAGCAATACTCTAAAATAGGACGGACGAGAGAGATATAAAGTAGCTTGGTTGTGTAAGGGTCTTTAAACTCTTTAGACCAACGCTTAATAAAAGCAAGAACACCTCTAGCTTTATTGACGATGTTGCAAATATGATTGTTGAATTTAAGGTTATGGTCGAACAAAACACCAAGGTCGGCCACACACTTGATGCGTTCGAGTGTAGAAGATTCTAAATAGTAAGTAGCCAAATAAGGAGCAGAACGATAAAATGTCATAACATTACATTTTGACTTGTTCAGAAAGAGATGGTTGAAATTGCACCAAGATTGCAAGTTATCAAAATCATGTTGAAGAGGTAAATGCTTATTTTTATCGGAATAGGACAGACAAAGTTTAATATCGTCCGCATACATTAGAATGCAAGAAGATTTGATTACTTGCGGGAGATCATTTAAAAATAAATTAAAAAGAAGAGGGCCAGATGGCTACCTTGAGGTACCCCTGACGTGACCTTAATCTCTTTAGATTTGCAGCCTTTAAAAACTACCTTTTGGACTCGGTTTGATAAGTAGGATGAAATCCAACTTAAAAGGCAAGACGGAAACCCCAGACGTGAGAGTTTTACAAAGAGAAGATTATGGTTTACCGAGTCAAATGCTTTACTGAAGTCAGTATAAATGACATCAGTTTGCTTTTTTTCGGTAAAAGCTAGATTGATGATAGACGAAAGTTCTAAAAGGTTAGTAGAGGTGGACCGACGTTTTATAAACCCATGTTGGGAGTCCGACATTAAAGAACGACAGTAGTGTTGCAATTGTGATGTGACAATCCTTTCAAAAACTTTAGGAATTGATGAAAGCTTGGCAATACCACGGTAGTTCTCAATGTTGGACTTGGAACCTTTTTATGAATAGGGATAATAAAGGATTCATTCCAGATGGCCGGAAGACAAGAATATTTTAAAGAAGTGCGGAAAAGAACAGATAATGGCATAACAAGAGAGTGAGCACAATGCTTTAAAATGCAACTAGGAATGGCATCGGGGCCAGGGGAGAAGGATGATTTAACGGACAGTAGGGATTGCAACACGTCGGTTTCTAAGATCACTGGAGAAGGAATAAGATTAGAGTGAGGAAGGTTATAGGGATAGTTAGGGTCAGTGTTATTAGGGTTGACAGAATAGGTTGTTTGAAAAAAATTGGCAAATAAGTCAGCGATTTCAGAATTTTTTTAAGAGCTTACATTTTTTAAATATAGCGATGCAGGAAATAAGGAAGATTTACGTTTTGAATTAACAAAAGAAAAGAATTTTTTGGGATCACTACAGAAGTTGAGCCGACAACGGGAAAGATAATTATTATAGCAAACTCTATTAAGAAGAATGAACTTGCTGCGAATTATAGAAAATTTATAAAAGTCAAAAGGAGATCCTGATATCTTAAATTTTTTGTAAGAGGAAGACTTACGATTTTTAAAGAGGACAGAGTAGTAGTAAACCAAGGTGGCTTTAAAGAAGGAGTCACGACAGAATAAGGAACAAAGAGATCAAAAGCAGCGTATAAAACCCGATAGAAGTTGGTAATGGAAAGTTCAAAGTTCTCAGTAGACAACAAAGGCAACCAGTTAATTTCGGACAAAAATTTATTAAGACCGGCAAAATTACACTTACGAAAACAGCGATACCGAGAAGCATGAGCATGAGGCTGATTTCGGTAGAGATTATTAAATTTTAAGACGATTTGTAAGGTCGGATGGTACGGGTCCTCGGGTAAGGAGAGCGGACTTACTCTAGAAATTTCAAGGTCAGAATTATCATTGACAAAAACGAGGTCAAGCATTCTATTTGAGCAATTACGTATATAATTTATTTGGTTCAGAGAAATGTCAATCAGTCCTGTAACAAACTCATGATATCCAGAAGGAAGAAGAAAACTAGAATTGGCTGAACTGAGCCAAGACAATGTAGGCAGATTAAAGTCGCCTAATACAACAAGTTGGTCCCGAATTCCAACATAATCGGCCACCTTACGAATGGCAGCGAGATGATTCTGATATACACTCAGGTCGGAGCTGGGAGGTATATAGGAACAAGTAAAATAGATAAAGGAATTATTAAAAAAAACTTTTACCGCAATGAACTCAATACCAATAGGAAAATTTAGAGATAGTAAATGAGATTCTAAGGCGGCTTTAACAGCAATAAGAACACCACCACCACGACCGGGAGACCGGTCAAGCCTGTAGGTTACATAGGAGTTAACAAAAATCTCAGAATCATATACAGATACATTTAGCCAGGTTTCAGAGAAAGCAATAACATCAGAATCAAAATCTACGCTATTAAGGAAAAGTCTACTAAGCTTAGAGAGGAGACCACGCACATTCTGATATTGAATGGTGAGTATAGTATTTAGTTTTTTGAAACTATGTTAGGTACAGGTATAGAGGAAGCTATATTGGATGCTAAAGGCTTTTTAGGTTGTTTGATAAATTCATGCACAATAGTATGAGTAGGCCAGAATGAAGGATTAAGTATAGTGGAGAAGAGAGAATCAGGAACACTGATCTTAAACGAGGAGATATCGCGCTTATACTTAAAATTGAACTTAAATACTTCAATTTCGTTTGGAGATATTTTTAGTTTCTCACAAACGAATTGATTAACGCAACTTTCCGATGCCGAAGGCATAAGCCTGGAGACAAAGATGGACCTTTTAGGTGCCACTCCAACCAATGAATCCGAATGGTCCGCTGTTAAGTTCCTCTAACTCCGGCTGGAGCGTAGGGCCGACTAAATATATAAGACTCTTAAGTCAACTTAAAAATTTTAACATCTCCAAAGTATTTATAGAACTTTGTGACCAATTCAACAACTTTCTACATTTTAAGTGTTGTAAAGTGCCAAACAGTATCTTTATCATTATGTCAAACAATATCAATATTTGTATTGCCAAAAGGATATCAATCCTGTGGTCATTATTGAAAAATAAACCGACTTAAGAGAACGAATAAAATAGCAAAAATAAACACTTCATTGCATTATTTTTCCACCACTGTGCACTGACAGAGCAACAGGCAGGACGTAACCAAAAGGCAGACAGCCTGGCAACCAGCAAGGACGAACAAGGACCCACAATGGCGACGACGACGACGGCGATGTCGAAGGCGAAAGCGAAACTATAAAATTCATTGAGAGCAAAGTTAAGTAGAGCAACAAGTTATACTATGGCTGCCACTTTAGCTGGGGGGACAGCGGAGGGTTGGGGCTAGGGTTTTTGGCACTGAATCCTACTCAATGATGACAAAAAGATGATGGCGGAACACGATGATGAGCATGATGCTCCCTCCGTTAAGATGTAAGACGTCAGAGACGTTGGCATCGGTGCCAAGTAACAAGTAACTTAGTATAAAATGGCAGCCAAGTTAAAATGTAAGCGTGCATACTTGAAACAGGACAAGATTTAAGTGCACGCACACACACGTAATTTATATGGTATAGGGGTATGCTGAGGGTGGCGAAGCCCCTTGGTGTATTTTTTCGCTTTTGGTGGAAATGTGAAGGTTAGCTGCGGCGCGATATTTTTGTCACTCAGCATTGAAAGTGCGATGGAGGCCAAGATTTTTGCACATTAAGTCACGCAGCCACAAACACTTATAAGGCAGCACACACACAGACGCATATACTGTGTGCAAGGGCGTCGACAAGTGTTCACAAGGGGGGGTATAAATTTTTTTTTTTTTAAGTTTCGATATATAGCATCCTCCATTTTTTTCTATGAAAAACTATAAAAAATGAGTTTAAAATCTCTCCTTGTTTCCTCCACAAACCTCCTTACTACCTGCTAGGAAAATATCAATGTTTTTGAAGCTCTTTACTTGAAATCATCGGTTAATCGAAGTTTATAAATATTAAAATAAAACATTGAAACTATGGAACTATGAAAATACCAAATACAGGTGGTTCGAAACCCTCCTCGCTTAGATGGCAAACAGTGTTAACGTCTACTAGGAAATCATGCTTTTGACTCGAAAACATCGATGTAAGTATAAATATTAATGTAACATATTTTTTTCGTTTTAAATTTTGAAACAAAAATTCGTCAGATATCAATTATACTATGTGGAAGCTACTGGAAAATAACGATTCTATGAACAAACGATATAAAAGAGGTTCCAATCACTCCTCGAAGTTTATAAATATTAAAATACAACATTGAATTCTAAGAAAATACCAAATACAGGGGGTTCGAATCTCTCCTTGCTTAGATGACAAACAGCCTTACTGCCTTCTAGGAAATCACGCTTTTGACTCGAAAACATCAATGTAACGATAAATCGAACTTTAAATGTTAATGTAACATAAGGAATTCATTTTTTTTTTTCGTTTTTGATTGTGATGTGTACAAATATCGATGTATCGATATATCGAACCTTAAATATTAATGTAACATAAGGGCATATTTTTTGATATAAATTATATTACACAATTCTGGCCCTATATTATCCAGGAATTTAATTTTTTCAGGGTTTTTCAGGTAAAGCATCGAAAAATCGATGTTTTTTCGGCACTGACCCTGACAAATTTTATTACTGAACACGGATCAGCAATAATTTCAATTCGTTTCCGATTAATTAAATTCTTATTGATATCCAGTGAACACCATTACAAATGACTTGTCTAGACAACTCCATACGGAACATTTGGAGTCCCAAAGTAAAAGGAATTTTTTAATTTTAATCTATAAGTGAGATTCACGTTATTCAGCTGTAACATTAGCTTGCCAACTACGGATTTTTTAAATATATGAATTTTCAATAGACTAAGAGGTATACAGAATTAAAGAAATTTACTTCGAAGAAATTTTAGACTTTTCTTAAATTACTTAATTCAATAGAGTTCAATAGGGAAAGCTTTTCTTATTATCATAACGTTATTATAAACCACATTTTTAAGTTTGTTTTCTGGAGCGCGAAGAAACATTAAATAGTAAGTTAGTAATATTTTATTGTCCGTTTCAAAAATTAGAAAGCTTCCAATTAAACTTGCTTATAAATTTAAAGATCATCGAATAAACACTCTTTACAAACTTAAACTTTTTTTCTTAAGCACCCTTTTTGAGATTTTTTTGAATAACATGTTTTTGGGCACATTTTTCATTTATTCGCGAATATCTCGTAAGCATATCGACATGACAGTGATATGTCTTTACAGTGATATATAATATGTACAGACTAGTAAATAATTATTGAAGTTACAATCAACCAAAGTCGAAAAAGTGTAATTTTTGACCAATTTTTTAATTAAAAATTCAAATATTTTTAAATTTTCTAACCCCCACCCTACACCCGCCTATGTACATCCTTAACTGCGTATACGTAATCTTAAACTGCTGGTTGTGCGTACGTGCGTGCTTTAATGAATATAGCAGATGATGACGAAAACGCTGGAGACGATGACATGACAACATTGATAAGACAGCCAAGTAGACGATGAAGGATGAAGTACAAACGACAGACAGAAAGAAAGAAGAGACGAAGGAACGGACAAAGCTTCCGACGGACGGACAGACAGACAGACACACCGACCGACCGAGCACGATGTGGCCGCTGATAATGATGAGTATCATTAACTTGAAAATAAACGTCAACTTAAGTTCTTCTCTTCTTCGTGTGGCATTGTCAGCAGCCCTGGCAGCAGCTTTGTTGTTGCCACAGATGTTGTTGTAGTTGTTGTTGCTGTTGTGCTTTTTATGTTGCCTTTGTAGCGCACTTTAAGTCGCTTAAGTCGCTTTGATTTAAATTGTATGCATAATGGCGCTCTAATGCGCTACATTCAAATACACGAGACGACCTTATATGATGCCTTTGACGATGTCATTTGGTGAAATTTCCTAAATACATTTCTATGACTTGTTTGTCCTTCGATATGAGTGCAACAACAACAACAACAGCAACAACAACCTTTGACACTTTGGCAATCAAGGCAATAAGTATCGGTGTGTGTGTGTGTATCTGTGTGTATTTGTTTGTTTCTAGGCAGCTGCTGCTCTGTTATTGTCGCACTTTTGATGTGGCGGTCATGGAGGGAGGTGAGGAGGGGGCCTACATAACTGCATTACACAATACAAACACAAAGATAGATTGTATATATATATGTATATACATTGACTTGTGCATATGTATGCACGCAATGGCTTAACGTAGTTCGATCGATTTTCAATGCCAGTTAAGCCAAATGCAACCAAATACATATGCATATATATGTATATATACATACACATACATACCCACCCACACAGACTTTTACATAGCTTCACATCATGCGCCTGATTGCTTTTGCAGCATTTCTTTTTGTCGTACTCGGTACAGTAAACACTCTGTCGACTGATTCTATTGTAAAGGATGTTCCCTGCTTTAGCCGAAGGATCATAATTCGGTCACAATAGATCGTTATTTCCAATAATAACACTTTATATATATTATTGATTGTATGTGAATTCATGTTGCAGCAGCAGGCTTCAATTGAGCTTTTATAAGCTTCTGTTATTAACATTTTATGTGTTGCATGTTAACATTATGCTGTTATGTCTTAAGATAATATTCTATGTTAATTTACATAAGCATGTTTCAACATTTATGTTAAGCTTAGTATTAATATTGAAGTGTTTAACAGCTTTAGACTTTATGCTATGTTTACACTGTTTTAACTTATATTGGGTGATTTTTTGCTGGTATCTTTTAGCAACACTGTTTTTTGACAGATCACGCTTGAATCGCGTCGTGTGTCATGGTCAAACTTGTTCAGTTTGGTCTATAATTTAACCATGAATCGACTTACAAACGAACAACGCTTGAAAATTATTGAGTTTTACTATCAAAATTCATGCTCGTTTAAGAAAGTGCAATTATGGGAGTTTGGTCGGCCTACTGAGGGAGCTATTCGGAAGTTTGTGACTAAATTTCGAACTAAGTTTACATTATTGGACATTAAACCAGCAACACGCATACGTAGAGTGAGGACCAAAGAGAATATTGCGGCTGTATCCAACAGTGTTAGTGGTGAACGTGAAATATCGATTTGCTGCCGTTTGCAGATATTGGGCCTATGTTACTCCTATGTTACTCCACTACGTGGATAATTTTGCGAAAGGATTTGTGTGTAAAACCTTATAAGATACAGCTGGTGCAAGAGTTGAAGCCACACACACCTCACACAACGTCTAACATTTGGTGAATGGACGCTGGCAAAGTTGGAGAAAGAACCACATTTTTATCGAAAAATTGTGTTCAGCGGAAAGGCTCAACTTCTTCAAAGACGACAATAGCCGGAATGTTACTGTGAATGGCAAGCGTTACCGCCTGATGATTGACGACTTTCTTTTTGGCCAAAATGGAAGAATTGGACATGCCTGACATGTGGTTTCAACAAGATGATGCCACATGCCACACGGCACGCGAAACAATGGCCCAATTAAGAACTGCCTTCGGTGAACAGTTTATCGCACGTTTAAGGCCCGTCAATTGGTCGCCTAGATCGTATGATTCAACTCCTTTGGATTATTTTTTGTGGGGCCATGTTAAGGCTCATGTCTGCTGGGATAAACCAGCAACTATTGACGCATTGAAAGCCAATATTGAAGCATTTATTTATGAAACACCGGTCGATATGTTGGGACATTGCGCATGGGCCATCTAAAGCGAAGCCGCGGCCAACATTTGCATGAAATCATCTTCAAACATTACATTATATTAATCGTTCTATCGATTCCAATAAAGATTTCATAATTTTTTTGTTGTTTTTTTTTTTGAAAATCAAATACTATATCTCTTAAAAAATCACTCGTTATTAGATTATATTTAGTTATTGGTTTCCAACAAAGGGGTAATCATTAATTTATAGGACTTTTCTACAAAATTTGGCGATATTTATTATCCATCTTTTTCAACTAGTTTTTTTTCTATCTGGCAAAGTATCGGTATTATATGAAGAACTCCACATTTGCAGGTAAATGAATAAAATGGACCTACTTTCGTTGCTTCAATATATGTTGATGTGGAAATCTTGATGAGATAAAGCGTAGAATTACTCCTGCCAACAGGTGCTACTTTGGGCTAAGTAGGCAATTGAGACGTCGAGCCCTCTCTCGTAAGACGAAGATAACGCTTTCTAAAAAGCTTATTATAGTCGTCCTTATGTATGGCGCAGAATCATGGATGATGACCGAGTCTTAGGAGTTTTCGAAAGAAAACTTTTACGTAAGATCTTTGGTCGCTCTTGCGTTGATGGTGAGTATCGATGGAACGACGAGCTGTACGACTCTACCGCGACATTGAAATAGACAAGTTCATTAAGTTGCAGCGAATTCGTTGGCTAGGTCATGTAGCGAGAATAGATGATGATTCTCCAGCGAAAAAAGGTTTCGAAACGCCACTGGTTATCACCAGTGCATATCGGCACCAGAGGGAAACCTCCTCGAAGATGGAAAGATCATGTATCTATTGACCTGGCTAGGCTTGATATTTCCAACTGTGCGCCCAAACCAGAAGCAACTGGCGAAGGCTTCTAGATGTGGCCAAGACCGAATCACAGTTGTAATGGTCAATTGATAATGATGAAATCGTATGGGCCAGCGTTTCCCAAAAGGTTGCCGTGATTTTCGCAAACTAGATTTTAGCAATGTCGTGGAGCAAAATCGTCTTGCCGTGCAAATCATCCCATTGTGGACGTTTATGCTTTAAGACTTGGCTCAAAGTCATGAAATAAATTCTGACCTTACCAGTATAGTCACGCCTAGTTGTAGCAACTTGTATCCATTATAAGCTAGTCCTACCGATACACAGTAATATCTTTATCTTATGGATAATCAGCTTGGCGATGAAGTCAATTCTAGGCTGGGTTAAGCCCCTTAATTTTCCAGTTGCGAACTACGGCAACCATTTCTTCTATTTTTTTCACTTATTTGCTCTAATAAAATAAATTTATGCGTCACTTTTGGCCCAAACGAAAGTACAAAAATAAGTTCTTATAAGTCCTTCAAGGACTAGAGTGCGAAAGTAATGAAGTAATATTTTCCGTCAAAACAAATTTTCTTGTCCAAATATTGACAAGTTTAATGACGCACAATGAAATATTTTTAGCTACAACAACGTAATAAAAGAGGGAAAACATCCTTTATGTGTCACCTTTTATTGTGTTTATAAAAAATGCTACGAAGAAAATATAGTGGTAAAATGTTGTTATCTTCTTGAGGTGGAAGTCAACTTGACCTTAAGCTGGCATCTTTAGCTTAAGCTGTCATCTAGATAATCAGATGTCATCTTGAAAATCATTTTATATCTTCATCATAAGCTAGTTACTATTTTAAGACCTATTTTGTTGTTTTAATCAAACACATCTAATTAAGTTACGAATAGCTTTTAAAATAAAGATGACAACGTAACAAAGCAGATAAAATCAGACAGAACCTAAGGTACCTAATCATCTTCGATTTAGGTAAAAATATCTTTTTTAGAGATGACAATGGAACGAAGCAGATAAAATGAGCCATTTGACAACTGAGTATTTTGACGACAATTGTCATCTAAACAAGGAGATGTCATCTTGAAAATCACCATTAGGTATTATCTTTTAAATTAGTTACTATCTGAAGACTTTTTTTTTTAGTATAGCAATCATATTTTATTATGTTAAAAAGAGCTTTTAAAATAAAGATGACAACGCAACAAAGCAGATAAAATCCGCCAGATGACGACTGAATCTTTTGCCGACATTTGACAACGAGATGTCATCTTGAAAATCACCATCAGGTATTATCTTTTAAATTAGTTACTACCTGAAGACTTATTATTTGAGTAAATCAATCATCTTTAATTCAGTTCGAAATAGCTTTGAAAATAAAGATGACAACAGAATGACGCAAAAAAAAACATTAGCCACATTGCAACTAAAAATTATGACGACAATTCTCATCTTGAGATTAGGCTGTCATCTTGACAATAGGACGTCATCTTAAAAATCATTTTACATCTTCATTATTGTATATTATTTTGGAAATTACTATCTTAGGATTTATTTTTATTTAAATCTATCACATTTTTAACCCCGACGCAAAAAGAGGGTGTTATATGTAGTTTAAAACAAAGCACTTTAAAATAAAGATGAAAATAGTATGATGCCAAAAAACATCAGATAACAGTTAAATATTATGACGACAATTGTCATTTTGAGCTCAGGCAGTCATCTAGACAATAAGATGTCATCTTAAAATCATTTTAAATTACTATTTTAAGGCTTTTTTTTAATAAATCACATTTAATTTCGTTAGTTAAAAATAGCTTTTAAAATAAAGATGGCAACAGAATGAGGTAAAAAAATCAATGCCAGTTTACAGTTAAATATTATGACTACAACTGTCATCTTGACCTTCACTTGTCATCTTGACCTTCAGTTGTCATCTTTGCATTCAACTGCCATCTTGACCTTGAGCTGTCATCTAGACAATAAGCTATCATCTAGAAAAACAGTTTTCATTTCCATCATCAGACATTATTTTAAAAATAACTAACTTACGTCAAATTTTTTGTAAACCTATCAACTTTAATTTAGTTAAAAATAGCTTTTAGCTATTTTAGCTTCATCTTTATGACAAAACAATAAAAAAAAATAACATCAACCAGATGACAACAAAATATTATGACAGCTGTCGCTATAAATTGTTATCTTCTTCATACAGCTGTCATATTAGCATTTTGTTGCCATTTCGACCTTCAATTGTCAATTAGACAGTCAGTTGTCAGATTCCTTGAAATAGCCATTTTATGTAGTTTAGATAGATGGCCACTAAGTGAAGAAGATGAGAAGACATTGCCACTTACTGGTGTTGTTGTCTTCTTCATTTAATTATCAAGTGGACAGCTGAAGGTCATGATGGCAACTAATGGGTAATATGATGTCTAAATAAAAAGGATAAGGAACATTTATCGTCTTAATATGCTCTTGTTATCTAAATGTTGTTGTCTTCTTGATTGAGCCGTCATCCTCATGTTTGAAAAAAAAGATACTTATAAGCGTGTGTCTACTGTACAGACATATGTTACATACATACATATATGTTATGTATGCATAAACGATGTAGGTGCGTTTTGTGTGTGTATGTTTGTGATTTTGTAGCTGTATGCTCCATTTTTTTGCAATTCCTTTTCATGCAGCTATTCATTGATATATGATTTTGTGTGTGTCTGTGTGTGAGACTATGTGTGTGTGTTTATGTACGTCAAATATGAAGGTAAAGAACATACGTTTGGCTTCCTTGTCGTTTACACGGTTACCTGATAACTTGATTTGATTTCTTTTGCTACACACACAAACAAAGGGTCGCCCACAATCACAAACTGACACACACACACACCCACACACACCCACAACTGCCGGCTTTTATGCTCCAATGCAGTCGAAGCTTTGTCTGCTTGTATGAGTGCGTACGTACGTTGGCAACTCTGCATTTTTGAGAAATTTTTCATAGCATACTTTGGGGCAAAGCTCTTCCTTATTGTTACTAAAGCACTTTGTTATAACTTGTAAGTTCCCCATATGCGCTGGCTGCACTTGGTTGCATTTGTTTGTTTGTCTGGCTGCTTTCTTGGCAATAAATCTTTGCCAAACAAACGATATCTGGCACTTGGCATATAGTAAAAGCAGCGCAGACGTTTCGCTACTTAAATCCAATCTATGAGCTCAGCGGTTTTTATGGCAGCCAGGGGGGGGGTCTCTGGATCTCTGGTACACTCGATAGATTTGCCATTGACATAGTTTGCGGAAATTCAATGAAATTCTTTTATAGTTGTTGTTCTTATAAATTGTGAATAAGAGTAGCAAAGTTGAAGGAGCGCATAAACTTGTCATGGGAGTTTCGAGCTAATGAGACTGCAAGCGAGGGTTGAGTAGTAAATTTGGGTAGAAGGCTAAACGAGGGCTGTCAGATCAATGGGTTGCCATTTAGATTTTGGGAATAATTAGTACGGTTACATTAGATAATTTTCATAAATTTTAATCATGTTTTTTTTTTATATTAGGGTAACCTACCTATCAATTGAGCGATTTAAATAAAATGGAACTTCTGAGTTATCATGTTTCGCTGTTGAATTGGGAGAGACATTTTATATTTATATTTATTATGGAGTTAAGCTATTTGACAACTCATAAGGTCAGGTGTGTCTGAAATTAGGCATATTTTATCATATCAGAACTTATTGATACGAAGCTTAAATAGGACCAAACAACTTTTAAAACTCAGCAGACTAGACATAAGAGCCACAATTGGAGCTCTTACTTGGCATTGTCTTATACTGAATACACTGGGTTCCGAAGCTTTTGGGAATATAACTGAATTCGCAGGAATTAGAATAAGATAAATTCGTTTATTAAATCGATAGGTTGGTATGAAGAGGATACAGGAGAGATCTAACTTTAGTGTCATCACAACGGGCCTTTCATAGGCCTAGGTGTGTCGGAAGACTACCTACCTACCTATTGAAACGAAAGCTGAGCAGCAAGCTTATTGAGAGAATCATTTGCTTAACATAATTTAAATCGTAAATAACTCGGCTTACAGAATATTTACAACGAGATCAAGTCAACTTTGGATATGTGTTCATTTTCTCGACATAATTTATATCGAACTTGACTAGGATTTTAGAATATTTAAAGTGAGATAAAGACAACTTTGAATATCGAGTCGACCAGAGTTCCCTTTAAATACCCCAAATCAGAAGATTGCTCATCATCACTTCTTGTGGAAACTGGAAAAGAATCCTGATGACAAGCCCGAAAATACGCATAGGGGTATATGAGACTAAGCTAGCTCTAAAGG
The DNA here is from genome assembly GCA_037043745.1 of Chymomyza amoena. Taxonomy (NCBI): domain Eukaryota; kingdom Metazoa; phylum Arthropoda; class Insecta; order Diptera; family Drosophilidae; genus Chymomyza; species Chymomyza amoena. Next base: position 70,892 of record JBAMAX010000784.1, read on the forward strand.
ACGTTAAAGCTTATGGTTGACTGGCGTAAAGTCTTAACTTTCATACGACTTACCATTATGATCGTAGAAAGTTCTATTCTAAGTGGTAAATCATTTTTTTTTTTCTTAAAAGTGTTTGGAAAACGATTCAATTCAATGCGAGCTCTCTCACTTTGTCTTATATGAGAGAATCTTTGAGTGAACAAGCAGCGATATAATTATTATCAATTGTCCTTTGCAATTAATTCTTAAGAAACCATCAACAGAATAACTAAAGCTATTATTCTTTACATAAATGTTTAAATAAATCAATAATTAAATAAGATAGAAGTGCATAAAGACATTTCAGACTGTCTTTTACTTCTAATTTTAATAGGTTCTTAGAAACGATTAAGCCGTTTGAAGTAATCGTTCCCTTTAAGGAGATAAATTATTGAAAACTTACCTATTTCTCGACAGATGCCTAAGCCAGCTATTTGATATTGAGGTTTATTGCAAATGAGTTAATAAATGAATAAATGCCAATTATCAGCTGGACACACTCAACGTTGAAGGACTAAAAAGAAAAGACTGAAATAGGTAAATGGTTAGATAAATTGATATAAGTACATAAGTAAATAAGAGGATTATATTTAATGAGTGGCAGCTATTTTCATAAGAGCTACATAAAGAGAAATGTTAAGTAGCTCTTAATACCTTTAACCTTTAATAATTAGACAATTATCTTATTATAATTAGAACGTCTAGAGTAATCTGAAACCTTTTAGACATTTAACCTTTAGTTAATTATCTTCTTATATTCTTCTTATTAGAACGCCTAGAGTATTCGATGATGTCATCTGTCTGTCAGTCTGTCGGTCTCTGTAAATATTAATTTTCTTTCGAAACCGTCTGTGGACGTATTCTTTCACCTGCATACAGTGTTTTTCTAACTTAAAAAATAAATAAATAAATATAAAATAAATAATAACAATTTGCAAATTACAATCCTGAAAAACTGAGCTTTCTTTCCAGCTGTCGAGGAATAAAAATTTCATGAAAATTGTTTCAGATCTACAGAAGTTTTAAGTAATTAGGCCTATCTTCTTTAGACCTACCCTCTTTAGGCCTAGCTTCTTTAGACCAGCTGCTGTCAAAAAAAACAGTTTTTTAAAAAGCAAAAAATCTCTGCTAATTTCCTCAAAACAATCAAAATCTATAAAACCACTCAAAATGTCAAGACCCAAAAGGAAAAGAGCTCAAGGAGTGCAGTCTCTGCAATAAATTGATTATTACGTATACGTCCCAATAACAACAAGTAGCTCATACTTCATATCATAGTTATGTATACAAACGAGTATATAAGTACATAAACTGTTTTTATAGCAAATCTTCAATTGGCTTGCTTTTTGCTCCATTGAGCTTGACGTTTCATTTTTCATGGATGATTTAATCTCTCAAACTGGGTTTCAAAGCATATGAAAATATCATAGCTGCACCTCCTTCCTAAATCCTCTGACAGCCAGCAAAATATAAACAAATTCAACTTTACCAAATGTAAACTTTCTACTTGAAGCTGTCATAGATTTTTTATAGTTTTGGGAAAACTTTTACCGTGTCTCTGGGCCAGAACTTTGATGGAAAATGCTATAAACAAGCTGTTTGTATACAAGTATACTTTTCTTTGGATTATTAACCATTTCATAATTAAAAAACGTCAGAGAAAAACTGCTTAAACGAGACGGAGAGAGCTGTCTACAGCAGAGTGCACCACATGGCGTATGAGTGATGTGTTTTTACTTTTATATTTACCTGTAGATTGAGTGCGCCTCAAAATATATTTTTAAATTTTTAAGCTATGCTTTAAATTTGTTTTTTTTTTCAGTTGAGTAAGCTTTAAATTGTGAAATCGAAGCTATGGGATGGTAAGAGAGGTTCATTGAATAACAATTTGGATTGCATTAAGTTTCACTAAAAAACTTGAAACAAAAGAAAATTAATTAATAAAAATATATATTTGCAAAAAAAGTTAGTTACAAAATATTAAAAAAAAATTTCTTTAATGGCTAATGGGTTCATTTTTAAAAATTATTTTTTTTAATTTTATTAAAAAAAAAAGAAAAGTTAGTTAATTAACATTTAATTAAACATTGTATATTAATAATAATAATATACAAAAAAACGTTTTAATTGCGGAAAATAGCTTGCAGTATTTTTTTAAATAAAATATATCTTAAAATATTTAAATAATTTTTGTAATACATTTTTTTAATTATACTTAATAATTTAGATATACCATGGCAACGAAAAAAAATTGTAATTGCGCAAAATATTTTTGTAATTTATAGTATTTTTGATATTTTAAAATATTTAATAAAATTTTTTATTAGTAGAAACTTATTTTGTTAAATATACTTAAAAATGAATTATACAATGCTAACTAAAAAAAACTTGTAGATTGCGAAAAATATTTTATATTATTCTTCTATCCTAAAATTTTGTGTTAATTTTTTATATAAATTAATAATTTTTTTAATTGTACTTAAAAATTAATTAATTATACAATGTTGAAAAAAAACTTTTTATTTTAGATATCTTAGAATATCTATTTAATTTTTTATTTTTTTTATAGTACTTTAAAATTAATTATACAATGGTACTAAAAAAAATGTTTTAATTGCGCAAAATATTTTTTATTTTTTTGATATTTTAAAATATTTAATAAATAATTTTTTAATAGTCAAAATTAATTTTTGTTAAATATGCTTAAAAATTAATTATACAGTTGCAACCAAAAAAAGCACTTGTTAACTGCGGAAAATATTTAATGTTTTAAAGTTTTTAATTGATTTTCTTTTTAATATAAATTATTTTTTTTTTATTGCACTTAAAAATTAATTATACAATGGTAACAATTAAAAACTTTTTGATTGCGGAAAATATTTTATATTTTATAGAATTCTTTTGATATTTAAAAATATTTTATTAATTCTTTTTTTAATATAAATTTATTTTTTAATTATATTTATTATTATGCAATGGCAACAAAAAAAAACTTTGTAATTGCATAAAATATATTATACTTTATAGTATTTTTTTATATCTTAAAATATTTAATTAAATATTTTTGAAATATAAATTATTTTTTTTAAATTTTACTTAATGAAAAAACCTTCTTAATTGCAGAAATATATTATACCTTATAATAAGTTGTATTTTTGATATCATAAAATATTTTATTAATTCTTTTTGTTAGTATTCTATTTTTTTCAATTTTAATAAAAAATATACTATATAGTATAGTACAACTATTTTTGTGTATATAAATAATTTTTTGTTAAAACCAATAAACTTTTTTTAAAAATATGGCTACGTAAAAATATTAATTTTTTTGTTGATACAGTGCATAATTTTTTTTTGTCATATGGCTATGAAAATTCATTTGAGAACAATCTGAGCTGAAATCATAAAATTTTTTTTAATTAATGTAAGTAAAATATCTCCATTACCTTTTTTTAAGTATTTTGTAACTTAATATTTTTTTTAAATATATTCTTTGATATAATTTTTGGTTCTTAAATTTTTTTTTTTTATATTTGTGATATGAAAATTAATTTTTAAGTACAATATAATAAACTGAGATCGCTTAAATTTTTTTTTTTTTAGTAAATGTAAAGAAATTATATCCATTCAAGTTTTTTTTTTTTTAATATTTTGTAACGTATTTTTGATTAAAATATTTCTTAATACATAATTTAGCTCTTAAAATTTGTTATTATTTATATTTTTAATACAAAAATATATTTTTAAGTACAATATAATAAACTGATATCACAAAAAAATTTTTTTTTGTATAAAAAGAAAAAAATTTTTTCCATTTAAGATTTATATTTTAATATTTTGTAACTATTTTTTGAACTATACATCTTTTACGATTTTTTGTGACTCCTAAAATTTAAGAAAAGAAAGAAAAAAACTTGCATTCTTCTCTTAATCATCCTGGCACCCACTTAATCGACTCAAAAGCTGACTAGTACAACATAAGTAACCTCACATATATCCACAACATTTACTTCCACATGATTTCCCTTGGCCCCCTCTGACTGCCCCACTGATTAACCTGGAGGCCTCTGCATGAATGCATACATCCGGTCAATGAACGTGACGTTGCCTACGGCGGAGATAATTTGCCGTAGTTTGCCTTGAAATGAACCAAAACGTGAGCAGTACAATGCCAATATAAGCAGCCGGAATTTAAAATGAAATGAGAGCACCCAGAACATCCCCCCCAAAAAAAAGCAAAAAAAAAGCACCAACGAGCGTAAACATTATTTGGGAGGTGATTTGAGGGCAGAGAACTGTAGAGCGGGTCTTCCAGGGGGCCTTTCAGCGGACGCTCGTGTCAAATTTGTAAATTGAAAGCAGGTCAATATAACAACCCAGCAGACGGAGATTCGGAATTTCAATAAACGACTACTTTGGATAGTTTTCATTGATATGCAGATCAAGTATTTTTAGGAACTTGACATTGTGCATGTGTGTCTGGCAATGTTTAAGTGCCTCCAAGGAAGAGGACTCCGTCCCATTGATGCCAAATTCTAGACACACAATTTATCTGAGTAAATGAGTTGGAGTGCATCTTGATAATCGTGATAATTGGCAGCATTTAGCACTCTGTGTTCTTATGTGTCCTCTGAGTGTTTTTTTGATAATTATTTGGTTTGTACGATTTTAATCTTTCATGATTTTTAACGAAATGTTTTTGCTAGTAAGCATATTTAAGTTTAGTAGCTATTGAAAAAATTTGCGAACAAATTTCCGAAAATGTATCTTTTTTATTGGAAATAAAATGTTTCAAACCATTGAACACATTGAAAATCGTCGAGACAAAAAACTAAAACTATTTTGCATGCATAACGAATTGAATTTGCGGCGTTTGTAAGCAAACAGTGCTGCCCATTTTTTGAGCGAGTTACGCTAGATGGCGCCAGCAGTAACTACAGATGTTTGGTTTTAATGCTTCTTCGTAGACAGTAGAACTAAAACTGTAATTGTTTTGCTGCCAGAGACAAAAAAAAAATAAAAAAGAGGAAGAAGAAAACTCCTATCTGTTGTTTTACTTACTTTTACCCATATGTTTAATCACGATTTTTGAATATACATAGTATATGACTATGAAATCGTTGGAAAGGAAAAAATTTACCTCATTACGGTCTTGGATTCTTTTTGTGTAAATCTTTTAGCTAAATGGGCTTTATATTTTTAGAAATGTGTAGTAAAAAAAATGTTTTCAAATTAGCAAACCCAGATAAACGAAGATAGATCGTTATCGCTCCTAATAACCAAGATATTTCCTCCGACTTGAGGTGCTAAAGTCAACCGATTTCTGATATTTTTAAAAGTTCGAAATAGTCTTGTATTCACTTTGAAAACAGCAGAATCACAACGCGAGCCGCACCAACTATTTTGGAAAATGTAAACGAAATCGAAATCCCAAAATATTCATTCGGTTGCACTAAATGCTATTTTGAATTCCTGATTTTGCAAACGATTTTTAAGGACGCAGCATAATGTCTCAGAAACCTTTTATGGCTCCAAACACGTCTTATATAAAATTTAAAATATATTAAAGGAAGTTGAATTAAAATTACACATAAGATAATCATATTCAAGAATTATTCTCCGAGTATATTTGAAATTTTAATTTTTCAAATCACATACGTAAACAAAATTAAAATTATAAAAACCAAAAAATTAGTTTTTTTTATATCAACGCTATTTTTCAAATTTATTTTTATTTTTTATTAGAAAAAAACTTTTTCAAATATCTTAATTCACTTAGGAGATGTGGTTTGTCAAAAAAATGTCTAAATTAAGACGGCCTAAATAAGCCGGTGTATAATAACTCCTTAAGTCTTACACATATTTACTTTTAAAAGCAAAATTATATTTAAAAAAAAAAAAATTTTTAATTATTTTATTATTTTAATTCATAATGAATTTTTTATTAAAAAAAGATTTTGTTAAATTATAATTTTTTAAACTTTTTTTAAATATATTTTTTTTTGTTTTAGAAATGTCTTAAATAATAAATCTTAATTTAGACAATATATAATAACTCCTTCAGTTTCCGTAAATTTCTACTTTTAAATTTAAAAGAGTTGATTAAAATAAAAAAAATAAGTCCAAATAAAAAAAAAACATCCAAAAATATTTTCTTATAAAAATAAAATTTTACCGAAGAGCTATACCCATCAAGCCGTATTACCAAGATTTGAAATTATGATGAGTAAACTCAAAAAATTATCGTACAAATCTGGGAATTGAAATTTCACAAGCAAAGCTTAAGTTTAAACTGGAGTGAAGCTCAACTAGACCCGAGTACGTCCGCTTTTATCTTCCTTATACGCATTATATAAAAGATTAAGCTTAAAAACTCCATTTACATTAAGTTAAGCATAAAAAATTGTAAATAACCAGGTAAACCAGATATCCTCCTTACAAATCTGCTCTTTCTTTCTTTAAACTCTCCGACAAAATGTTTTAAAAAGAGCCCAGAGCGAACAAATAAAACTGCCCAAAACTAACCAGTTACATACTAGTTCATTCAGGTGCAGAAGCAAAGTGCATGCACAATAAATACTTTGCCCTTTGCTTGCAACAGCCCCAAGTCAAAGTAGCTTGCAATGAAAATTGTTTTTTTTTGCTCTCTCCCACACACACACTTGCATTTGAATACAACTGAACTCACACAGACACACGCTCACACACACACATTGCCAAATTGTTTGAATTTTTTCGGCAATTTTCTGCATGCAACGTTGTGGAAATGGAAAATTGAATGCGAAATTGAACTTTTGCCATGGAACAACAGCAACAAAGTGAGAGCGACAAAGTTCCACAACGACGACGACGACGACGACGACTGTGGGACATGCCAGGAATTTCGATGAATCTCGGCAAAAACATGTGCTACATTTCCGTACGGAAATTTGTATAATTGTGTCGATGACATTGAGCGCAGGAAACTGTTGCTCCATTTTGCATTCCTGTACATGGAAATACTACGTAAAAGTTATGTAGCCTAGGAAAAGTGCTTTAATGTGTCAGTTTATGACCAAAGCTAGTCTATAAAACTTTTAAATGCAGCATATTCCATTATAATGAGGGAAAATCTCTTAAAGCGCCGTACAACAAAAAACATTAAGTAGAGCAGCGCAACAAAATTTATTACGCATACGCAGCGTATGACGGCGCGCATGTAAATTAAGCATTATTGGCGCAATGCCTACGTCCTTGTCGAGGATGTACGCGCCACAAAATGTCGCACGCCACAAATTTATGTGCTCATATGTAGCGACCGAGTTAGTTAGGGGTAGTCTGGGGGGCCCCTGAGGTGTGTCAGCAAGTAAGATAGCAAGATTTGCGCCTTTGTCAAGGTAATCAACATAAATAATGCGAGTCCCGACGAGAAAAAGAAGCAAAACCAAGTTTCCTTGGCGGTCTAAATTTGATTTGCTTCAAAATGTTTTTTATATTTGGAATTTTTTTTTTAAGACATGCATAAACCAGACGACAGTGTGACAATTTAATCAATAAATTTGGAAACAGACAAAAAATTACAAAAGGATGGGCTAACTTTGTTACTAAAGAAGTTTTTACACTCTGCCAGGAGCGACAGGATATTTTTAAAATAATTTTCGGTTTTAATGTACCAGATAGTGCTTTGAAGCCCCTTTGATTTCAATTTGTTCTTAAAAATAATTTAGGAAAAATTTAACTCAAGTAGATGATGGTATGGCCTATGGCCCTTGCGTGGGGCCCAAGACGCAGCAAAATCTGGCCATTAAGAAATGCAGCAAGCTTCATAGACTAGTATGCATATCTCTCTCGGAAGCTATGCGTACCGTTCCGAACACCTGTCATGGAGTCAGTGCTTAGACCCACACCACAGCACATTTTCATCAAAAGTCAGCCATGCAGAGTCTATACGTATCCAGATCACATCTCGACTCTTAGCAAGTGACACTGGTCATGCCATTCCCTTTCTGGCGTATCGATCTGTTCTAATTCAGATCTTATGATCACGGAACTATTTCATAACAAGAAATTTAGATCTCTTCTCACAAGTCAGGTGGCTTGGGCTGATGGCAGCCCCTCTGGAAACCTCGGGTGCCAACAATGGTTCACGGGTCAGTCCCGCTCAGATGAGCAGGGTCGAGGTATTGGCCTAACAACTAGCCCAACACTAGAATCTCTACCGCAATGGGCAACTGGCCCAGCGTCTTTCAAGCGGAGATTCATGCCATAGATATCTGCGCCCTTGGTATCCTTAACAAGGGAACTAGAAGAGCAAACATTTGCATTTACTCAGATAGCCAAGTTGCTGTTAGGGCATTTTCATCCCGGAGCATCTCCTCCAGGATGGTTAAAGAATGCCATAATTACCTCCAAAGCCCGCCTTCCCGGAACAAAGTCGTGCTTTGATGGCTACTTGGACACTCAGGAGTGGATGGTAACGCGATCGCTGACGATCTGGCACGACAGGGTGCCTCCACCATTATCATATTGGTGCATCTCCTCCAGGATGGTTAAATAATGCTATAATTACCTCCAAACCCGGTCCGCCCGGAACAAGGTTGTGCTATGTTGGGTACCTGGACACTCAGAGGTGGATGGTAACGCGATCGCTGACGATCTAGCACGACAGGGTGCCTCCACCATTATCATATTGGTGCATGCCCTCCAGGATGGTTAAATAATGCTATAATTACCTCCAAATCCGGTCCGCCCGGAACAAGGTTGTGCTTTGTTCGGTACCTAGACACTCAGGAGTGGAGTGTAACACGATCGCTGATGATCTAGCACGACACGGTGCCTCCACCCTGACTACATCTTCTGCGCCGTTCTGTGGTATTGGTTGCTCCACAATCAAAACCATGATAAACAAATGGGCTGCAGGAGAACATACGAGATACTGGTTTTCCTTACCGGGGCTGCGTCAAGCAAAAGCAATTGTCAAATCTCTGGATACGATCAAGACCAAAGGTGCTATTCATGCGGAAAGTCTTTTGCTGTAATTTATCGGTATGTACCTATCCATGAATCGACCCAATTCTTGATACTTTCATAAGAAGTAAACCGCTGGTCAGTCAATGCAAGTGCCATCGATCGAAATAGGTGGTAATCGGATGGGGCGATGTCCGGAGTAGGCGGGTGATTTTAATGTTTCCAACAATGTTTTCACGAATTTCGCGACATGCGGCCGAGCTTTTTGTCATGTTGCAAAATAATTTTATCATGTCTTTGCTCATATTCTGGTCGTTTTTCTCTGAGTCCATGCCTCAAACGCATCAATTGGAGTCGGTAACGGTCCCTTGTGATCGATTCATTCATAACACCACGTTGGTCCCACCAAATACAGAGAATGAGCTTAGTTCCATGAATTTTTGGCTTCGCCGTTGATGTTGATGGCTGTCCATGACTTTTTGCGCTTGGGATTGTCGTAATGAATTCAATTTTCATTGCCAGTAACAATACGATGCAAAAAACATTTCCTTTTCTGCCGTTGAAGCAGCTGTTCACATGAGAAAAAACGGCGCTCAACGTCTCTCGGCTTCAACTCATATGGAACCCAATTTCCTTGATTTTGCATCATTCCCAAAGCCTTTAAACATTTGGAAACAGTTGATTCATCGACATTCAATGTTTCGAGTAATGTCTCCAATTCTTCATCTTCAAACTTTTTCGACTGCCCTGGACGCTCTGTCTTTTACATGAAAATCACCTCTATTAAAGCGTTGAAACCAATCAAAGCACTGTGTTCTTGTTAGAAAATATTCCCCATAAACTTCCACGAGCAAACGATGACTTTCGGGAGCGGTTTTCTTTGCGAAAAAGTCTCCCAACAAAACTTCGTTTAACCTAATTTTCAACTCTGAACATTTTGGGATAATAAAAATTTGGATTGCAAATCGAGAAAGTCAAATATTTCGCAATTTCAACAAACAAGGCATAAAACGCCCTCTGCAGCACTCATAAGTAAGAATAAACATCAGAAATGAATTCCTTGAGATCAAGCGCAGAATCACTCTGCCAACAGGTGCTATTTCGGTCTCAATAGGTCAATTGAGTAGTAGAGACCTCTCTTGCGCGACAAAACTAACACTCTACAAGGTACTCATCCTTACGTGCTTCTTTACGGCGCGGAGCCTGGACCGTGTCGCTAACTAATGCAGCTGCCTCGGGAGTGTTCGAGAGGAAAGTACTGCGCAAGACCTTTGGTCCTATTTGAGTTGGCGATAACCACCGCATCCGCACCAACCAAGAGCTGTATGAGCTCTTCAACGACATGGACATTGCTCAGAGTATCAACATCCAGCGGCTTCGCTGGCTCGGGCATGTCGTTAGGATGGACGATGATGCTCCAGCTAGACGTGTTTTCGATGCGGTAGTCACCGTAAGCGGAGAGGACGACCGTGTTTGCGTTGGAAAGACCAAGTGGAAGGGGCCCTGTCTTCGCTCGGTGTGAACAATTGGAGAAGGCGCGCGCAATGGAGAGGCGCCTGGGGAGATGTTTTAAGGCAGGCCGTAATCCGGTAATCGGGTTGATATGGCCACATAAGAAGAAGAAGAAGAATGAATTCCTTGAATCCCAAAATCCCCATTTTCATATAAAAAGATGACGAATTTTTGTTTTGAATATAAGGCTCCGAATTCAAGATAGATCTTTGGGTTTTTCGGCAAAGTTGCTTAGAATTGTCCGTAGAATTCTTTTAGAAGGCGCCGCAAATCGACTTTTTCGGCTTCATACCAATTTACTCACCCTTTAAATTTGACTTTTAATTCTGTAAAAACAATTTTGTACCAATCTGTTCGTATGAGTAATAAAAGATAAGCCATTATTTCCAGCACACAAAGACTTGAAATCATCAAATGAGAAAAGTTTTCAAGTCCTTTGAGCAAGTTTATTTTCATTGATTTTACTACTACTACAACTTGTATTCTTGAGTGGAGCATGAACCCTTTCATTTATTTTAAGTCCATCTAATTTTGTTTTGTTAAAATCGTTAAAACACCCGCATTTTGGTATGAAATTTGCTACCAAACAGACTTCTTTCTTTCATCCTAGTTTGCACTTTTTTTAGATCTATAATTTTTTGATAAACATCAAAAACAAAAAAGGAGGTGATTAAAAATACAAAAAAACTGCGCTGTTATAATTTTGGCACCCTCTACTACTTGGCTAAAATGGTTGAGATCTCTACCCCATAAATTATTTAATCGACTGTACCGCGAATATATATTGTTTTGTTTTTCCGTAGTAACTTAATGCATTCCGAAACTTTTGGACAAACTTATACTACCCTGCACTTTACGTGAAGCGTATAAAAATCGCATAACACGTATACGCAGCGTACGCCATGTTTAAAAGACGCTGCCGCAGGCCAACCCCCCCACAAACAAACAAACAAATACAAACAGGTACACTGAGTACACTCACACAGACACACTGACACATACACACACACACCAGCATAACTCATAAATAAACGACATGCAGAGGGGCCGAGGGAGAGGACGTCGCTTCCTCCAACTTTACCTGGTCTCACCTGAGCGACGGTGCTGAACATTTTAAACTGGATCAATATTTCGCAGCAGCCAAGTTGGCAGCGGGTTGAACCAAAAAAGGAATCCATAGACGTCGCCCCCAAGTCAACGTCGCCTTCGTCAACTCGCCGCAGTAAGAGTCACCTTCGTCTTTAGTTTTCTTTTTGTTTTTTTTTCTTAAAATTTTTGCAGCTGCTGTGTCCTTGTAAGGACAATTGTGTTCGCATTGTTGTTGTTGCTGTTGTTTTTGTTGTTGTTACAGTATCCGCGCGCAAATTGTGCACACTTATACAGAAATCGTTCCCTTGTGTCTGTTTCATTGTCTCGTATCTGTGTGTCAAAGTTCTGCTATTACTTTTCCTTTTTCTTTCACTTTTACTGTAAGTTTGATTTTTTACTTAGTTTTTCGTTGTTGTTGTTGTTTACCTTTTCCTTGGAACTGTCAAAAGTATCTCTCTCTCAGTATCTGGCAAATGTCTTATGACAAATTCATTCGGACTATTGCAATGAACTGGTCACAACAACAACAATAATCGGACTGCCAAAAAAAGGTAACATAATAGAGAAAATTCTATTTCAGTTTTGGACTGGCTTTGACCTTCGTTTTGGCCCTTTCGGTCATAAGTTCAAGTTTCAATTAGAGAGTGGCTAACTAATCTTGTCTAATTGATATGCGCAGGCATTGGAACGGGGCACAAAACCAAAGATACACAGACAAACAGAAAAAATAGTAGTTGGAATATATCGACTATAAAATACTCTATACACAGACAAATTTTCCGAATTTTTCTGGCTTTAAAAAATTTTGAACTTTTTGTTATTGCTTTAGAGTATAAAAGTCTGTGCAAAACTTTTGCCAAAATTTTGAAAAAAATTCGTTAATTTTCATTAACAATCATTCTAGTCTTTTATCAAATTTTTTTTTAAATTTAAAAATACAGTAATCCTTACAGCTTGAAAATTTTGTCAGGGATATTAAATTCACCTCAAGTTTAAAAGTTTTCCTAGAAGGGTTCTTAGATTATTTCATGCCTCTTCAGACTCTACAATTTTCATTAACAAAAATAAATAAAGTAATTCTTACGGCTTGAACATTTTGGCAGGCAAATCAAATTCACCTCAAACTTAAAAGTTTTGCTGAGGGGTACTTAGGCTATTTCATGCCTCTTGAGCCTCAACAATTTTTATTAACAATAATTTTAATACTGAATCGAATTTTTTTATAACCTCAAAAATAAAGTAATCCTTACGGCTTGAACATTTGGGCAGGGAAATCAAATTTACCTCAAATTAAAAAGTTTTCCAGAGGCTTGAACCTTTTAGCATTGAAATTAAATTCACCTCAGATAAAAAAGTTTTCCTGAGGGGTTCGTAGGTTATTTCATGCCACTTCAGGCTTCTAAAGTTTTCCTCAACAACAATTTTAATATTTTATCGAAATTTTTTTGAACCTCAAACATTTTGGCAACCCCGCCAAATCAAATTCACCTCATATTAAAAAGTATTCTAGATTGGTTCTATATGTTATAACATGTCTCTTCAGACTCTATAAATTTCTTTTAAAATTTCAATATAGCAAAAACATTTTTTTTTGGTTTTTAATTTAATAAATTTTTGCGATATAAAAAATTCATTAAATTAAATAATATCCAAATTTTCAGTTTTAAAATATTTAGACAAATGTTCAAAACTAGGAGAAAATGTTTGCTTTCTACTGCAATCTTTTTTCGAATCTTAATTTTTTAATAAAAATATTTATGTTTAATTCGGATTTCGCTTTCCCAATTTTATCTTTTAAATTTGCTCAATAAAAAATTTTGACTTTGAAGAATTTCAAATTTTTTTCAATAAAGTTTTTTTCGGATCTTAATATTTTAATAAATAGATAAATTCCTGTTTAATTCAGATTTAGCTTTCCCAATTTTGTCTTTTAAATTTGTTCAATAAAAAATTTTGAATATGAAGAATTTTTAATTTTTAATAGCTTGGTATTTTTTAATGTTTTTCTCAGCCGTCCAAAAAATTTTAAAAACCAAAATTGAAAACTTTCAAAATCGGTTTTTAAAAGTAATGATGCAGACGAATTTTTTTTTCCTGAATACTACAATTTTAAACTTGCTATTAAACATTACGCCTTAATATAATTTTAACAAATATTTTTTAGTAATAAATAAAATCCTGAATACTTTTAAAACTTGTTTAATCACTTTACAAATATCGATTTTTTTTTTTAAATGTTGCAAATAAATATATCTCATTTACTACTTTTAAAACATTTTTAAATTTCTTCTTTATATTATAGATATAAGAAATAATTCGATTATATTTAACTATTTAAGAAAAATTAATAGAAAATATTTTGATATAGAACGCATCATACTATATGCATAATTTTTTAAATTAACAATTTTTTTAAAATACTTTGATATATATATTGATGAGACTATTAAAAACCAAAAGATAATTTTTAAATATTTTTTTTTAAATATAAATAAATAATTTTTTAAAAATAAACCTAATCGTACTATGCAGAATTTTTTAAATCAACAATTTTAATATATTTGATTTTTTTAATATTCTTTTACTATGTTAATAAAAATCAAATACATTGATGAAACTATAAAAAAAAAGATAATTGTTAAATATTTTTTAAATGCTATGCATTTGTTTTTTACTGAAAATGTGTTATATTTTATAAGAAAATTGTGTTTCAGTATTAGTATGATAAAAAAAATTAATTTTTCTATTCCTTATTTTTTCAATCCGTAAAACGAAAAACCAAATCGAATATATTTTTTTCGTTTTACGTTCTCTCAATTCCATGTTATAGCTATGAGATTATATTTCCTTTACTCTTTGTAATCGCAGTGTTGTGTTAGAAAATAATAGTAATAATCTAATAATTTTACAAATACTCGTATATTAATATTAAGGAATATTAAAAAATTAGTTCAGTTTAAGATGCAAACATTTTTTTAAAGTATTTTGTGAATTCGTTAAAATAGTTCCTCTTGCAGAAAAACATCCATTTTCAAACCACATAAAATGTTCGGATAAAATAATTAAATATAAGAATAACAAAGAATATTTAAAAATTATTTCAGCTTAAAATGCGAACATTATTTTAAAGTATTTTGCGAATTTATTTAATATAATTTCGCTTGCAGAAAAACATTCGTTTTCAAACCACATAAAATGTTCGGATTCGCTTAAAATAATTATACAGTCACATTATTACGAATGTTTTTTTAAATATTTTTAAGGATATATTTTTACAAGCAATTAATAAAACATGAAATAAAAAAGTTTAAGAATAAACCAATCCTTAAAAATAATTTTTCTTCTCCATTAGAAATAGTCATTATACATTTTCACCTAAGTTAACTCAATTTTCGCAGCAAATAAGTTAAAACTTGGTTTTAAATAAATACAAAATTTTTGTTTAACAAATCAGTCCATAAAAACAAAATCTTATGATGCATTTTTCAATAAAATAAAAAAAAAAATAAGCTTTAAGAATTTTATTCACATTTTTTCCTTAAATTAAAAATTAAATTAAGTTTGTTGTTTTAAAAATCAAGCAATAAACTCAAAATCTCAAATTCATAAAATAAAAATATAAAAAATTAAATTAAAAATTTAAAAAACCCCGACACAAGAACTTAAGTAATTTCCCCTTAAAAAGTAAAAAATAATAAAAGAAACTTAATGTTAAAGTACCTAAGAATCTATTAATAATTCTAAAAAAAAATACGTCGGGTTGGGGGACACGCGAGGGCAGACGTCGTTGACGGTCGTATCTTACATGCAAATTTTTTGAAGTAATTCTATGAAAGTTTTTGAAGTATTTTCTTAATTTTGTTTTTAAGTTCATCTTTGTTGCTTAATTAGACTATTTGTATTTAAATTGTTAGTTTAGGAGCGGTCCCCCAACGCGACGTATTTTTTAGAATTAATAATAGATTCTTAGGTACTTTAACATTAAGTTTCTTTTATTATATTTTACTTTTTAAAGGGAAATTACTTAAGTTCTAGGAACACTCGCACATAAGTCACCTTTAATAAAAAAAAAGCTAAATTGAAATCACTGCATGCGCTCGGGAGTTATTATATGATGCCATAGACAGACAGACAGACAGACACGTCAAACTTATAACACCCCTCTTTTTTCGTCGGGAGTTAAAAATAAGCTTTAAGAATTTTATTCACATTTTGTCCTTAAATTAAAAATTAAATTAAGTTTGTTGTTTTTAAAAATCGAGCAATAAACACCAAATAGTATGATGCATTTTTCTATAAAATAAAATTAAAATAAACTTTTAGAATTTTAATCACATTTTTTACTTAAAAATTCGATTTAATATAAACAAAATTTTATATGCGACAATATTCATATCTTAGTGGTAACGCTTCTATTTAAGCTTATCTCTATAAGTTGTAAAATATGAATCAAAAATAATTAATTAATTAAAAATAAAATAAATTTGAAAGATATTTTATAAGTAGTAAACTCATTGTTAATAGAAATTTCTTAGTTTTGAGTTTATCAAATGAAAATTGACTAGCGGCAAATGATATTCCCTCCAAAACAAAAGTCCTTACTGAAGAAACTTAATCATTTTTGAGTTCTTTTCCATTTAAAGTTGGAAAAAAATATTGGTGAGTGATCACAAATTAAGCTTCTTTTCGCTCTAGGACGCTTAATTTACGAGTTTAAGCCATTTAAAGTTGGAAAAAAATTTCGTTCTATCTCAAATTATTGTTCCCATGGACTTTAAACCAAATCAAGTCATTCATTTTCAGAAATTTTTACAAATGAATATAAATTCAGTAAACTAGCTCAAACTCAAATGAACTTAGTTCTTCAAATCGTGCAAAAAAGAACGTTGGCATTTTCAAAAGTCTTACAAAAAGGGAGAAATCAAAACTAATCTTCAAAGCAAATAAAAATGTTTACCAATTTTTTTTAGAAATCTTTTAAGACATCTAAGACAGGGTAAATTTAAATATATTGCAGATATAGGATTCTATGAACTCTCTACCAAGTTCATATGCCCTTCCTGTGAAAAGTATAATGAACTAGAAATTTAACATTGAAAAAGTTTCATTAAATGTTTCCCCAAATGTTTAAAACAAAAACTAAAATTTGTAAGAAAAAAAAGGAAAGATATTTAAAGAAAATTGTTTACAAAATGGAAAATTAATTGCGTTTAAATTACAAAGTCCGAAAACAGAAAATCACCTGCGCGTTTTCATGTGTTTATGTGTAAGCGGAAAATTGAGATATATTTTTTCCTCCACTGCATATATAAACACTGCAGATACATACACACATACTTTGATAACTATATACTGACTATTCATTAGATTTTGTATCTCAAACCACATGGACTGGCTACAACTTTGGAGAACCCAAATGACCAGTCAAATGAATGTAAAGTGCAACTAAAAACAGACCACAGCCATGTGGAAAACCGCAAAGTTGCAAAAATTAGCGCAGCTTTGATTAATTAACTTTTAAACACACACAGATACACACATAGATACACACAGAGTTACACACACAGATGCACACATAGATACAACCCCACACAGATACATAATTATAGACGGGGCAAAGGCATTGACACAAATTGAATTGAATTGCGTTGGTGGGTTGCATGTCGGTTGATTATAATTATTATTATTTTTAGCTGGAATGTTTTATTTGTTTGTTGTTTATTTTTGTTGTTTTTGTTATGTTAGCTACTATGTCGGCAGTTTTTTCCGTAAAGCTTATTCATTTAATTTAAATGTAAGCTGTGGCGTAGGTAGCTTTTTTTTAAGGGGGAGTTAAAAAATATATCTGGTGCTCCAGCAATTATATTGCAAAAGTTTATTCTTTAGGACCCCTTGGAGAGACTGACCCCCTTGACCGTAACTATCTACGCCACTGGCGCCGAAAACTATAGATAATGTCGACGTTTAAATAGGCTACCTATAAACCCAAAAGATTGGGTCGTTTGTTACAAAAATTTATGTAAATAACTTTCTGATACCATAATAATTATCTGAATAAAATTGCAAAATTTTTATATTAGTCCAAATTTACTAAAGTCGAAAAACTAGGTGAGTTTGAGAGTTTAAGGGAGGAGGTCACTTTTTTGGCTTTAGACTTTTTGGATGCTCCTTACAACATTAAGCAAAAGAAATTCCAGCATGCAATTTTTTTCCGGTAACAACCTATTTTTACTATACTGTTTGCATATTTATTTTTTTTCAACATTTTTTTTATTTCGTTGTCGTATAACTCGGTCAAAAGCATCTATCAGAAGTGATGATGCAAGGTCGAAATCCTCTCACAGCATCCGCAGTAATAAGATGAAATGTCTTATGAACAAATTTGTGTTTGCCCCCTATAAGCAGGCAATAAATTTTAGTAAAAATTCTTAGGATTCACAACTTGTTTAATACTAGGAATATATAAAACAATTATTTTATTTTAAGTTTTTTTTGTTACCAACTAGATTTTAGCATAAAAATAGTCTTTTATAAAAAGACCTGTACGAAGAAAAAGCTGTCAATTTTTAGGCAATAGACAGTTAGATGGCGCTATTCAGGATTGTTCTATTGGGGTTTTTGCGTTGTACGATCGAACGCTTAGTACGTAAGTCGTCTGAAATTTTGTATAGTTCCAGGGCACATTGAAATGTTTGATATTTTTTTTTAAAGAAGGACTTTGAAAGTCCTGTAAGAAAAATCTGCAACTTTTTTGTGCCCAAGAAGTGCTGCCCATTTCTAGGCCATTGCTATTTAGATATGGCGCCAATCAGGACAACAAATATTTTGTTTTTTTTTCAGGGATTTTTAGCATTACTGCGTACTGAGCACAAACTAGTTCACAATAAAATACAAATAAAATAGTTCTAAAAATACCTTTCAAAAATTTTTAAATTGAAATGAATGAAAATGCAGATTCAAAATTGGTGTCATTTCTAAACATTTCCAGTTTCCAACACTAGTCTGAAAAATATTTGTAAAATTTGAACTGTTTAATTTAAATACCAGAATACAACATTAGAAAATTCATCTGAAAATATGTAAATCCTTAATGACATGTTGCCGTTTCAAGCATTTTTATTAATCCAAGTAATCTGAACAAACTTCATTTCTGGTGCTGATTCCAAAATCCAGGCACCATCACTGCACTGTGTTCTCATACTTTGGGCAAGTATCCACACTATAATTGGAAAGAATTTTAACTTAATTTAAAAAAAAAAATGTTACTTGGAATTGGACCTTATGTATTTCAAACAGAGGTAGTAAGAGTTCCACATACATAGAAAAATATGGAATGGTTTGGAGAAATGCTGGAAGTAACATCGAAGTTATATCGATGCATCGATATTTTCATTTCGATTATCGAAGTTATGAGATTGCAATTGTGGTTGGAACGGAACATATTTTGTTATACAGGCTCACAATAAATAGTGGTGTTAACTTTGCATGGCAGCTGAATCCGAAGTCCAAAAAACCCCGATCCATTGGTTATTAGATATATAATCTCTTTTTATGGGAGTTTTTGCCGGTTATCCATAACTCATGTGTGAAAGAGTTTTTTGTACTTGGGATTCGGCTGCTCAAATTCCATAAGGGGTGCCTGTCACATGTAAAGTTTACACCACTTTTTTTTTTTTTTTCAAAAAATGACTGAACTACGATGTATCGAAACATCGATGTGTCGAAGTTGAAAAATATCGAAAACATCGAAATTGGCCCACATCGATGTTTCTCCAGCACTAGTGTTATATTTATATTTATATTTAGAAAGCTGGGAAATTAAAAAATTGTTCAATTTTTCTTCATAGCATTTTTTACAACTCAACTTTTAGATAGAAAATGCATTTCCGAAAATTGTGAAGAACTACTATTACTATTTCCAATCACTGTACCAAATTTTATTGAAATCGGTTGACTATATCATATAGCTCCCATAGGACCGATCGGCCAAAATAACTTTTTTAAAGAAAAATTCGCTATATTTCGTTTTTTAATAAAGATATCCTAACCAGATTTGGCGTTTGGAAATTTTTTAGACCACTTAAGCAATGTGCCAAATTTGAACAAAATCGGTTGACTATATCATATAGCTCCCATAGGTCCGATCTTCCAAAAAATCGATTTTTTAACAAAATTTGAATACTGGATAACCTTCTACAGTTAACCGTTCGTGAGATATAGCTTAAAACGCGCGGAGTGCTTTGATGTGAAAATTCCATAAAAATTCGTCTGGCACATGCGTTGTACTTTGAACTCTTTATCTCGTGATGGGTAACTTGTACGAAAAAATGATCTACGGCGATTTTGTAGAGAATTTTATGGCTAACAATTATTTAGAACATTGGGAAACATTTTAAAATACTGGTAAAATGTTATTTGCAAAAAACCGATTTTTGTGACCTTTGACCTTTAATATCTGGAGACAGGGTCACGATACTCATTGATACTTTTCAAGTTGATCTTAAAATGTCAAAACCATTATTCATGTCAAGTTTGAACTTATTATCTATCAATTCCAAAGAGTTACGCTTTTGTGTCATTTTTCGATGAGTGTTTACTATGGCGGAAATGCGAGGTGCCATCACAAAAATAAGCATAACTTCTACAGTTTTACGAGTTACCGCGTTTTTATTTTTGCGTCTTTTTCAGCGAATATCCACGCATAAAATGACATTCACACTGGGATAACACTTTTCAATTTTTAAATTTAAAATTAAAAATGATAAAAAATTAAAAAAAAAAATTTAAAAAAAAATTCCAATTTATTTTTTTAAAATTTAATATTTTATCTGTCATGGTAAAAAAAATTCGCGTCAATATCTTTATTCGTTTAGA
Organism: Chymomyza amoena; assembly: GCA_037043745.1. Taxonomy (NCBI): domain Eukaryota; kingdom Metazoa; phylum Arthropoda; class Insecta; order Diptera; family Drosophilidae; genus Chymomyza; species Chymomyza amoena. Next base: position 91,334 of record JBAMAX010000784.1, read on the forward strand.
AGATATGGCTTATCAAAAAATAGTCCAAAAATGAAAAAACCGATATTCAGTTATCGATACCTCGATAAATAATCGAAATTTTGCAATAAAATTGGGCGTGGTTTCTAATGGCTAGCAGCTCTACCAACTGTGTAAAAATCATCAAAATCGGAGAAGGTCGCCAAAAAAGTGGCCCGCTTCATTTATTTTCGCCGATATATATTTTTATTTTTTGTTTTTTATATATTTATTTTATTGCGAATCAACCGATACCAAAATTAAGCGTGGTTAAGGTCTCAAATTGGATATAGAAAATGTAAAACTTACAAATTTTGAAAAAATTATAATTAAAGCATAATTTAAGCAGTGGCGGATCCACGGGGGTTTTCGGGTTCGGACCCCCCCCCCCCCCCCCACACACACACACAATTTTTCACAATTTAAGGAATACGAATAGATTGAAACTTGTCGCTCGTTTCCGCGCGAAGTTTCAAGTCGCGCGCTCACATATCCGTGCTGAATAATAATAATAAAAATTATAAAAGATGGATTTCTCTGGACAGAGATCTCTGGACCCCCCCTTACTAAAACCCTGGATCCGCCTCTGCTTTTAAGACAGATCTGGAATATATATATTCTTTGGTTCATTTTTTAAAACTTAACTTTTATTTAAAAAAAATCATTTTTCGAAAATCTTGAATCTTTGCAAAATATGTATATAAAAAAATGTATGAAAATTTTTTCGATTAAATATAGAGTGGTGGTTCGAGTTCGAGGTTCGACTATATTTAAGACCAAAAAGTTTTTAAACTCAATTTTATATTTTTTTTCTGAAGTCCTATTTATAAATTACAAAGTGAAAGAAGATTTCGTAGCTATATGTATCATAGTAAATGCAGATTTTTTTTTCGTAGACTTTCTTGTGGGGGACGTTTGGCTAAAAAGCAAAAAGAAGGGTTATTTATTTGACATTCATGTTCATCTGTTCGCTCGTTGCTTCTAAACAGCCTATCATAATTTCAGAAATGAAAAATAATTGGATGCGTCTAGATCGTCTTTTGGTTATAGGATACATGACGTCATCACATTATTTACTAAGTGAAGCTGCTTTATGCGTCGCCTAGTAAGATACATGATTTACTATATCATGGGATATGCAGGCTATTTGTTCTGTAAATGACCGCGAAAACTCATGATATTTCAATATTTTGAAAAGAATAACTTTTAATATATTTGTTTTTTTACACAGGATATCTTAATATGTGCAAAATCATATTCAATTAACATTTTGTGCAAATTTTGAGTTTCTTCTGGGGAACTTTTGGCCAAAATCTGCGGGTCCATTGTACATAGGCTGAATTCGGCTGAAGAAATGAAAATTAGATGAAACTAACAAATAGTGTAAATTTTACCTGGATAAGTTCACGCAAACGCACACAATGGGTACCACACTAATAAGCAAAACCATTTGAAGTTTTAAAGAACCAACTTAAAATTTCCCATACACCTGGCCACTGTTCGACCCTTTTTTAAGTCCCTCTGGCCTAGAAGTTATAAAGTGTGGAATTAGAAGGTTGAACCGCACTGTATACAACCAACTACGCATAGCCTTCATTTCAATTACGAGAGACCATGTCCGCAGATTTAAAAGGTAAACCAGATGTAAATTTGTAACTGTCTGACACAGATACAATGCACAGATACACACACTCACACAGACAGACACGTATCCTTGGCATTTAAAGGTGCGCATTGTTGTTGTTGCTGTTGCTGGGCAGAAACCAAAACCGCTCTTGTTGAATTATTTGAAGGAAAAAAAACACAAGTGGCAGCAACGCCAAGTACAAGGATAATGTTAAGCGGATAAAAGTGCTATGCATCAAGTGTGGCATACATTACGGCGTTGCCACCAAAGCTCCTTTGGTGCCGCTTGATAAGTTAGCAGAGCCAGCTTGATTATGTCTCAAGTCACTCAGCACAAACACACAGATACACACCCACACACAGTTACTCATCCACACAGATACACAGCTGCACATAAACAAAAAAGAAATTAATTAATTTTTAAGCGTAATTAAATGCAAAGCAGACACTCAAGTCTGCCTCCATCTTGTCCTGCTCCCATGTGGACTCTCTCCTCTCTTGTGCGCCCAGCAAGGCTATTAACAAGGACAGCCTGCTGTGCACGCCCACGCTGCCGCCCACAGCATTTATAGGCATCACTTTTTTGACCAAAATATTTCGTATTGCGTATTCTTCTTGGGTTTGGCGACGGAAGTGATTGCTTTTAAATTAATTTCCTTCGTGCTTTTCTTTACTGGCAATTAAAAATTCCACTTGTACACGAAACCTAAGCAAATCTACCGCAAACACACAAAAAAGCCCCAAAAAATTCCCAAAAAAAAGGTGCACCACTCAAGCGTACTTAAAGGACTTCAAGTTTGCATTTCGTGGGGTTTTTTTTTTAAATCATTTGTAAATGATGAAAAGCATTAGACGGTGACAGTTCAAGGCTCTGAAAAGTGACCAGAAAGTAAAGCAAACTTTTGGCACAACAACAAAATCTAGAGCTGCCTCCTGGAGCCACCCTCGAAGTCGTAACGAGCAAGCAAAATCATTCGAATAACAATAAAGCGTCCAAATCCTATTCCATTTATATGGATCGTTTCTTTTTTTGCTTTCAGTCCATTTGATTTTTATGCCTTTGGATGTCATTGGGCAAGTGATGGGAAAACTCATTGCCGGACTCTTTTATTAGCATACTTTTGGGAAAAAAAACACCCTTAGATATGCATATTATCAATAATAACATGGTTCCATAATGGCAATAAACAAATCTAGGTTTTTTTGTAGAATTTGTATGAAGAGAGTTAGCTTAAACGAGGAGCGGCCCTGATGACAGTGGTCTAGACTATCATCCCAGAGGTTGTGGGTTCGAATCCCACGTTAAGCATGGTTGTGCACGTTCCTCTTTTCCTATTTCCTAAGTCCCAACTGCCGCTTTAACCTACCTACCAACCTAGCTTAGACGAGTTTCGGAATCGATACTCCGGATTCTGGAAGCCATCAGAAATATTTAAAGACAACGTTACCGCAGTTCCTATGAAGCATCAGGACGACAGTTTCTGCCAAGCTGCTTCAACTAAGTACTTGCCAAGTATATAGAAGAGTCCAGAGGTTGTGGTTTCGAATCCCACGTTAAGCATGATCCTGCACTTTCCTCTTTCCCTAATTTATCCTATCAAATCTATATCCTTATCACTTATTCCCATTATCGGTATCACAAAGGACCTGTTCTTGGCCTAAGTGAGTTGGGGCATTAAATCCCAACTGCCGCCTTAACCTACCTACAAACCAAGCTTAGACGAAATTCGGAATCGATACTCCGGATTCTGGAAGCCATCAGAAATATATAGAGACAACTCAACCGCAGTTCCTATGAAGCGTCAGGACGACAGTTTGTGCCAAGCTGCTTCAAACCATGCACTTGCCAAGTATCAAGAAGAGTCCAGAGGTTGTGGTTTCGAATCCCACGTTAAGCATGGTCCTGCACTTTCCTCTTTTCTTATTTCCCTAATTTTTCCTGCCTATTCTATAACATTATCCCTTACTCCCATTATCGGTATCACAAAGGCCCTGTTCTTGGTTCTTGGCCTAAGTGAGTTGGGGCATTAAGTCCCAGCTGCCGCCTTAACCTACCTACCAACAAAGCTTAGACGAGTTTCAGAATAGGTACCCGGATTCTGGAGGCTATCAGAATTATTTGAAGACAACCCAACCGAACCGTTCCTCTGAAGGATAAGGACGATGGTGTCTGCCAAACTGCTTCAAACTCAACACTGCTTGACTATCTAGAAGAGTCCTTTTACCAAGGCTACGGATCAATCAATCTATGAACTCAACGTCCCAGTTCAAGGGTATGCTTTAAAACTATTCTCAAACCTTTAAAAGTTTTCGACGGATAACTCCTAATGCTGCAAACAATTCTATTTTGTTTCTTACGGATCCTCATTCAGCGTCTTCGAACATTTTTGACCTATCGTAGGGTTTAACTTTTAGTTCAGAAAGCCAGAACAAAAAAGTTATTTAATCCGGTTCTGGGCATAGTTTGCTATTTTATCCATAACTTTTGACCAAGGCAGAAATATTTTGCAGAAATATGCATATCAAGGAAAGCTTCAAACTACTCAAAAGAGTTGACTCGATTCCATGAAAGAGAATTGAACTTTTAATGGAGTAATCAATTTTTATAAAAAAAAAATATTTAACTGGTTGTGGGCACCACTGAAAAGTGCGCGGACGACTTTAGGATACCCTGTACCACTAGCTTGTAATAAAGTCTGATTTCTTCAAAGAAACCAAAAACAGAAGATTTTTAAGCAAACATTTTTTTTTGACCGATCGTTCCTATGGGAGCCATATGATATAGTCAACCGATTTCAATAAAATTTGACACAGTGCTTAAATACCTTACAAAAGATCTGAATGCCAAATTTATTGCAAATATCTTTACAAACAAACGAAACACATCGAATGTTGCATAAAAAATGTGTTTTTGGACCGATTGGTCCTATGGGAGCTATATGATCTAGTCAAACGATTTAGATTAAATTTAGTACAGTGCTTAGGAACTAAAAAATACTCACGAATGGTCCCAATATCTGAACAAACAAACGAAACACAACAAATTTTGTTAAAAAATCGATTTTTTGGAAGATCGGACCTGTGGGATCTATATGATATAGTCAACCTATTTTGTTCAAATTTGGCATATTGCTTAAGCGCCTTAAAAAATATCCAAACGCAAAATCTGGTTACGATATCTTTTTAAAAAACGAAATATAGCGAATTTTGCTTTAAAAATGTGATTTTGGCCGATCGGTCCTATGGGAGCTATATGATACAATATTCAACCGATTTTGATCAAATTTGGTACAGTGATTGGGAACTATAAGAAACTTCGAATACCAAATTTGGTCACGATCTCTTGATAAACATACGAATTATTCATCTAAAACCCTTTTTTTTGTCGAGGTCGTCTCAAACACCCCTATGGGAGCTATATAAGTTATCGCCGATATCAAAAAACTAAAATAAACTTGTCTCCTATGGAATAATATGGGATCTAATGTGAAAGTTTGGTAACTCTAGCTCTTACCATCTCTGAGATTTGGGGGTTCAAACGGACAGACGGACGGACGGACAGACGGACATGGGTATATCGACTTCTCTATTCACCCTGATCATATTTTAGGTAACTTTGTGGTGTCTCCGACGTCTCCTTCTATATGTTACATACATTTTCGGCTTGCATAAACTTAATATACCCTTTATACCATACGGTACAGGGTATAAAAAATAATAGAACTATTTCAGTAAAATGAACTATATACTATAGATCAAAAAGTTTCCCGGAATTTCCATTTAAAAGGCGCGCGCAAAATGAATCGAGTGGTACAAATTGTTCAGAAAGGGTCGTGAAGACGTCACTGATTTGCCTCGTTCCGGTCGTCCTTCAACATCAAATACCGAAGAAAACGTCGATGCAGTGAAGTAAATTGTTCTCGAAAATCGTAGTGTCGATATTCGTGAGATTGCTTCAGACCTTGGCATCTTATATAGATCAGCCGAACACATTTTGGTTGAAGTTTTGGGTATGAAACGCTTCGCGGACCGACTCGTGCCAAAAACGTTGAATTTTTTGCACTTATTATTTTGAAATTTTTGGCCAAACACTCAACGAATGTGGCCGCTCAGGCTCCGTATTCACCAGATAGTGCACTCGTGTGACTTTTTCCTGTTCTCCAAACTCAAATTGCCATTAAAAGGGAAACGTTTTGACACCATTAAGATCATCAAACAAAATTCGAAGAAGGTATTCAAAGCCATCCCTGCCCCGGCCTACCAGAAGTGTATGGATGATTGGTTCAAGTTTGGAATTTGTGTGTAGAATCTAATGGTGAATACTTCGAAGGCGATAATAAAGATATTAATTAAAATTTAATATAAACTTTTTTTTATAATTTCCGGAAACTTTTTGACTTTAAGGTATATAAGCTAATCTTTCCAATTTGATGAGAATCCTTGTAGATACTTGTTACCAGTGCCTTTCGCTTCTCTCACTATCTAATAAAATTGATTGTAGTCCACCTACATATATGTAAATCTCCCTACACGTTTGTTGTTATTGTATTGTACATTAAATCTGATATAAAACAGATCTAAAGATCTTAATGTAAGCAAAATGATTTTTATTTTTTTTTTTGGAACGACTGCAAAGAATATTTTTAATAACTTGGAACGTTGCAACAACAAACAAACCACATAGTAGCTACTACAACAACAAAAGCAATTCAGTCAATTTGCGCTCTTCAAGGTCACTGTCATTTTTTTTTCCTTTTTTTCTGTTTTCGTTTTTGTTGTTGTTTTTGTTACTATTACATCTGCTTTGAGTGCACTAGAAAAGAAACGGAAGAAGAGCGCACACAAACAAACGACATGATAAGAGGTGAAGGGGATGAGGCCAGCCACGGATGCAGCGTATCCAACAGATACAAAACAAGAACGCCTACATTTTTACTGCTTCACTGCTCTGGGCTATACTATTTTTTTTTTTTTTTGTTATTATTTTTGTGTGGTTAGATAGAGAAAACGCAAGTGGAATAGAGATAATATGTTTACAACACTTTTCCCAAGAGAATATTTTGTTATGCTATAATGTCTGGAAAAAAAAACTATAAAAAATATATATTTTGAGTGAAACAAGAAAAAAATGCAGCCTGACAAATTTGGATTTAACTAGTTTGAACCGAAACAAAAAGGAATTCATTCTAAATGGCTGCTTAATGTTAGAAAAAATTTGAGAATTGGCCTGCGGTTTGAAACCTGCTGAGCCTCTGATGATTACAAATGTGGACCCTAAAACATTGCAATGGAATCTACATTCAGATGAGTACTTGACAATTAAATTAAATAAGAGAGTTTTTTCTTAACCTTTATGATAACAATATATTCTTTAAATCAAAGCACTTCATGTGACACATACATTTAAGTATCTGACCGTTTTTGTTCATTTCATGAGATGGGCACTTCTGCATTTCTGCCCGACAAAATGACACTAGGGTGGCCAGTATGGCAACAACCGCATCGCTTAAAAGTTCCATTTTTACTTGCATAAAGCGACTGTAGAATTTGAAAACGATCTGAAGGTATTTAATGGACACGAAAATAGGTCAAAGGTCATAATTTTTTGAGATTACAAAAAAGTGATTATTCTTAATACCAAATATCTATAATTTTCGAAAATTTTTACCTATTTTCGCGACTATCAAATACTTTCGGATCGCTTTTAAATTTTACAGGTGCTGTATATAGGTAAAAAGGAGACCCTTTACGCGGTGGGGTTATTAAAATCCTGAGATTAAACAAAATCTTTTAAATTTAATTACGTGCACTAATTTAAAAAAAATAACTATTTTCTATAATACCAAAGTCAATCATGACATTTCTCTGCATTTTCGATGGGTCGACTAATATTGTTTTATCGACATTTTTAGTGAATTTTTTTTATTTTACGCACCTTACTTCAATTCTGAAGTTTTCAAAATCTTCGGACCCTCAATCTTGAAAAAAAGTTGCAACCGGCTTCAATTTATCCCCTAAAATTTATACATTTTTACATTTATATCTCTAAATCAATTACGAGGGTGGATTGATAAGTTTCCTGCCTGACCAAGAGATGGCGCCACTAGGCCTACCTTGAGGTGGCGTTCTATAGTACCATCCTTAGATAGCTTGTAGCTATAGTTTCAGCCCGATCGCTATGTTAGTTTAGATTTGAGAACACACTGAACAAGACGCCTCTGTGTTTTTCTTGAAAATGGAAAAAAAAAAATTCGAAAAAACATTTCTACCGCCAATTTGACATTGTATAAGCGTAATCCAAGCGAATTTTTGCGTCGATTCATAACCGTTGACGAAACTTGGGTCCACCAACGTTTGAGCCACGAGGTGAAAATTAAACGACGTCATCTGGCGAAGAAAAGAATCTTTTTTCAGCACGATATCGCACCAGCGCACAAGTCAATCGGTGCGATGGCTAAAATCAACGATCTGAAGTTTGAATTGATGCCGCACCCTCCCTACTCTCCAGACCTAGCCCCGAGTGACTATTATCTGTTTCCTAACCTCAAAAAATGGCTTGGCGGTAAGAGATTTGCGGACAATGAAGAAGTAATCGAAGCTGTAAATGGGTATTTTGAGGAGCTTGACGAATCAGTCTATAGAGATGGCATTACTAGACTAGAACACAGCTTTGAGAAATGTATCAGCCTTGGAGGAGATTATGTTGAGAAATAAAAAAAAAATTTCTTTAAATCGTTGTTTTTCTTGGTCAGGCCGGAAACTTATCAATCCACCCTCGTACTTTGGAAACATAAAGGAAAGCTTCGAAATTTGGTAGAAATTTGTGGAATGAAATTGAGTCAAGTCCAATAGACGCACAGTGTCACGACAGCCATTTTTAAAGTTTCGCGGGGATGAAGACAATACAAATTTTATAGAATTCGGGGGAATAGTTTAGTACAACCGCTCAAAGTGGAGAATATTTCTAACTTAAAAAAAATTGAAATTTTTTAAATATAAGTTCACGTTTAAGATTGTTTTCTAAAAAAAGTACTAACTAATCGATTTTTTCTCAGTTTCTATAAAAAGGGATACGAAATTTAATCATTAAAAGAAAAAAAATGACTTCGTATCTTGTCTAGCTTTTTCAATACTTTCGTTTACCTGAACCACTATTTGGACCAATTTTTGAACTCTGCAAGATAATAACCAGAATATTGGAAAATTCAATATATATCTTGGTTTTAGCATAAGTACGTTTGCTATTATTTTATTTATCTACTCTATAAAGTTTATCTCTATCGCAAAGCTTAATTTTTCTCAAGAGTATCCCAAACGCTTAAGGCCAGCCGAAGTTAATAAAATTATGTTCATATCTGAAGCTTGGCTTTAGTTTGAAATAGTTCCTACAATTATAAGATACAGAAACAAGTTCGGAAAAAAGTTGATTTTTATATAATTTTCGAGGCCCTAGAATTCAACTTCGAGGTTTATGTGAGCCAAATAAAATAAATAAAGGTTATGCATGCTCTTGGGAGACACTGCGTTAATTCGTTATTTATATTTAAAGACTATAAAATCGGAATACATTTTTACAAAGTTTACTTTAGCGTTATGGTAAGTTTAAAAGTCAATAAGATGTAAATTAACTTTTATTGTTTTTGTGTTGTATTAATATAAGACTAAGAAGTAAATCTAGCTTAACTTAATCTAGATACCTAATCTAAGCTTTCTTATTAAAGCTCAAGGCTTCCCCAAGCTTTGATGCAAGAGCGATCAATATATTCTCAAGCTAGCTCAACGGCATTGAGTGCAGCTTGAGAATGAGCTTTATCTTTTATATTTATACTCTTACTGGGAGTACGTTAACTTGTACGCAATAATAGAGCTACTGTCTCTCCAGAGTAACAAAAACTGGTTTTGCCCCACGGGTCTCACTTAATTATATTGTTTATTATCATTGTGGTCAGCTTTGTCAACTCATTACCTCATTTCTCAATAAAATACTAAGTCAAATATTGAAATAGCTTTATAAATTCGTTGGGTCGACTAAGGTACAATGAGATAATGTTAATAGATAAGCCGACTATATAAGAGAAGCTCTATTGCAACAGCTGGCATAGTCTGTTTTGTACCTTGACTTAGTAAAGATGAAATTCAAACTATTTTTAGCTGGATTCCTGGCTTTAATGGCACTAAATGCTAATGCAGGTTTGTAAAAAAATCAGCCGAAACTTTGTGAATCATTTGTAAATATATTATTTCCTAAGATCAACCTGGAAAGTGCTTGCTTGATTCAGGAAAAGTGTTGAAGGATGGTGAAGTTATAACCGGACCAGGTTGTACTCGTATTAGCTGTGCATCCAATGGTGAATTAATTAGGCAACCGTGAGTATTGGAAACAAATTTATTATAAACGAGGAACTAATATAATATTCTATGTATTGTAGTTGCGCTCAACTCATTGTAGAGCCACCATGCTATGAAACTAAGGAGAAACAATATCCCGATGCGGATTTTCCTAAGTGCTGCATGGGACATATAAAGTGTATTTGATTTGGACGAATAAATAAAGATTTTATAAAAGATTTAAATAAATGCAATCGTTATAGAAGTGAACAAAGTTTTGTGAATCCAAGAAAAATATAAAAACAATTTCTTAACTTTTCTTTAATTATATAGAATTTTTGTTTCTAAATAATAATTGCAAAACGAATCATTTAGAATGAAATAAAAATTAAATGGAAATTTTATAAATCCAATATAGCAAAATAGCAGCATGAAATTGAAATTTGTATATAATATTATTTTTTGATTTCAAATTAGGTTGCGATATCTTCATAAACAACCAAAAACGGACGAATTTAGTACCGAAAATAATTTTTTGGCGATCGTTCCTGTGGGAGCTATATGATATAGTAGCTAAATTTGCTTCAAATGTCTTTACAAACAAACGAAACCCAACTAATTTTGTTCTAAAAACGTTTTGGTTCTATGGGATCTATATAATATAGTCAACTGATTTCGATAAAATTTACTACAGTGCTTGGACTCAAAAAACTTCCGACTTAAAAATTTGAAATAATAAGGTGTCTAATCTAAAAATTTGGTTGCTCTAGCTCCTACCATCTCTGAGATCTAGGCGTTCATACGGACAAACGAACTGACGGGCATGGGTATATCGACTTCTTTAGTCACCCTGATCATACTTTAGGTAACTTTGAGGGTCTTCGATGACTCCTTCAGTATGTCACTTTTTTTTTTTTGTCTCCGAGAAGGGTTCCTCACAAAGAGGTGGGGCACTGCTACCAAAAAGTCTTCTGTACCATGCCCATAAATTAAAGCAAAATACTTTCCGCATAAATAGCTGTAGGTCTTTTGTTGGTATTGACCTAAGATGGAAGGGACTAATCCGTTCCTTTCCCATGTGACAGGCTCTGTCCCACACCAACGCTGAGCAGTCACAGAGAATATTTCTGGTGGTTTCATCGTCTTCTAGACAAAGTCTGCAGAGTCCGATAGGCCAATTTTCTGTAGATGGTATCAACAGTGTGATAGCCAGATAGGTATGCTACCTGGAGTTATAAGTCCGCTCTGCCAAGAACTTTTGTCTTGATCGTATCCAGAGGTTTTACAAGCACTTTTGCTTGACGAAGTCCCGGAAGGAAGAACCAGTATCTCATATTTTCTCTTGCGACCCATTTTTTTATCATGGTTTTGATTGTGGACCAAGCAATACCGTGCTAGATCGTCAGCGATCGTATTACCTTCCACTCCTGAGTGTCCAGGTACCCAACATAGAACTACATTGTTCCAGATAAGTATTCCAGGAGTTTTAAGTCCTCTCTGCCAAGACCTTTTGTCTTGATCTTATCCGCATGTTTGACAAACACTTTTGCTTGACTTAGCCCCGTTAAGGAGAACCAGTATCTTCTATGTTCTCCTACAGCCCACTTGTTTATCATGGTTTTGATTGTGGACCAACTAATACCACAGAATGGCGCAGGAGATGTAGTAAGGGTGGAGGCACCCAGTCGTGCTAGATCGTCAGCGATCGTATTACCATCCACTCCTAAGTGTCCAGATACCCAACACACACAGCTTTGTTCCGGGCGGACAGGGTACGGAGGTAGCTATGGCATTCTTTAACCATCCTGGAGGAGACGCTCTAGGATGATAATGCCCTTACAGCAGCTTGGCTTTCTGAGTAATTGCAGATGTTTGCTCCCCTAGGTCGCCTGAGAAGAATACTAAGGGCGCAGATCTCTATGCCATGAATCTCCGCTTGAAAGACAATGGGCCAGATGCCCATTGCGGTAGAGATTCTGGTGTTGGGTCCAACGACTCCAACACATACACCCTGCTCAGTTTTGGACCCAACCGTGAACCGTTGTCGCCAAAGGAGGTTTCCACAGGGGACTCTCCTGACTTGGGAGAAGAGATCTAAATTTCTTGTTATGAAATAATTCCGTGATCATAAGATCTGATTTAGAGCAGATCGATACGTCAGGAAGGGAATACATAAGTGCGGCGTGACCAGTATAACTTTCTAAGAGTTGAGATGTGATCTGGATACGTAGTAGACTCTACATGGCTGACTTTTGGATGAAATTGTGCAGTGGTGTGAGTCCAAGGACTGATACCATGATAGCTGTCGGACAGGTACGCATATATATATATATATATAGATATGCACAGATATGGCAGAGTTTTCCACAGGGGCTGCCCTCAGCCCAAGAATAGAGATCTAAATCTATGTTACATCCAATTTCGGCTCGCACAAATTCAATATACCCTTTGTACCATACGGTACAGAGTATACAAACTGTTGTCTCAAAGTTTTAATGCAAATACCAATGAAGTCGAAGGGACATATTTCGTAACATGGAATAACCATAACTTTTCGAAATAAAAACATTGATCTCTTGAACTCTTAAATAAAAGGGTACTAAATTATGTAACTGGAGAGACAAACCACACCCTGCACATTACCTCGAAAGTTCGAAAAAAAACAAAAAAAAAAACCGTTTAACCTTAATATATCAAAATCATGAGCCAATTCTGAGCCCGGTTTCCGATTCTACGCAGCAAATTACTTAGCAAATGATCCTAAGCTTTCCAACAACTAAACTATGTTGAACTGTGTAATAATTTTGTTTTGGAAAAAGTGTGTGTAGAGTATGCACTAATCGTGATAACCGAGAACTAGAAGTTTACTCAAGCGGTGATAGAGATAGATTTCGGTTTTCAAATCAGCACTGATTACTTTTATATCAACAACATCAGATCTACTGGTACATGATAAGTTTTGGCATACAGCGTGCAAAAATGTAAATAATCTGGAAATTCTACATATTTATTTGGAACATAGGGGTTAAGGCACTTCTTATCAAAGAAACATAAAGTCGTTCCAGTTGCAGTACAGCGCATCGATTAAAACTCTTTTTTTGGTTTGTATTATGATAAGGTTATTAAGGTCGATTGATTCTCTTTATCGATAGATTAAGAGCACGAACATGCACCAAGTATAAATTGACTGGTATCATTTAATAAAGTAATCAGTCTAATTTGTGCCTCGAAAGAGTGGGGTAAGTTGGTCTACTACTTTAGTAGAACCGCAACAAAATTCTAAGCCTAGGAAACAATTTCAAGTATGTACTTCATTTAAATAGCCGCTAAAATATTAGTCTAATAAAAGTTGTATTGATAATTGATAACAAAGTTAAATAATACAAAATATAGGGTGATTTTTTGGGTGTAAAATGCTATTGATAAGCAGCTAGAAAGCCACAAGCATTACTTTGATAAGTATTTTAATATTTGTAATCTTATCGCACATGTAAACTTAAGGGTTTAATTAATTACAATTAAAATATCTATAGTTCGAAAATGAAATTAGTAATGCTGGAAACGAGTAAATCGGTTGGCATTTGGGCTGCCAAATATGTCATAGCGCATAAATGAATTTCAGCCTGGTCCCAACAAGTAAGTTATAACAAAAAAAAGGTACTACTGTATTTCATAGCTAAGCTTTCTTATAGATACTTTGTGCTGGGTCTGCCCACAGGCAGCACTCCCCTAGGCATGTACAAACAGCTAATTGAGCTATATCAACAAGGACGTATATCCTTTGAATATGTCAAAACTTTCAATATGGATGAATATGTGGGTAAGCAGTCTGAGATCTTTTTTCTAAACACCGGTATCATTGTAAGCCCCTACTCCACAGGTCTACCCCGGGATCATCCGGAAAGTTATCATTACTTTATGTGGCACAACTTTTTCAAACACATAAATATTGAACCCAAAAATGTGCACATACTCAATGGTAATGCCTTGGATCTGGAAAAGGAATGCCAGGAATATGAAACAGAAATCAAGATAGCTGGCGGCATACATTTATTCATTGGTGGCATCGGCCCGGACGGACATATTGCCTTCAACGAGCCGGGGTCCTCGTTGATATCGCGCACGCGCGTCAAGACCTTGGCCCAGGATACGCTCGAGGCCAATGCGCGTTTCTTTGACAATGACATTAACAAAGTGCCCAAACAGGCACTTACCGTGGGCGTGGGCACTGTCATGGACGCCAAGGAGGTGGTCATACTGATCACTGGTGCACACAAAGCCTTTGCCCTGTACAAGGCCATCGAGGAGGGCGTCAATCATATGTGGACTGTAAGTGCATTCCAGCAGCATGTCAACACCTTGATGATATGCGATGAGGATGCCACGTTGGAGTTACGCGTCAAGACGATCAAGTATTTTAAGGCATGTATGGTTTTTATGGATATGTTAGCGGGTTAAGGGGTACCAATTTGTTACCTGGCAATCAGAACTGTGACGAGTTTGAATCTCGATATCGTTTAGTCGAAATGTCTTGTGAAATCGAAGAAGCGAAATCCGAAATCGTGCGTTATTGTAAAAGAAAAAATTTATATACTATGTGTGCTTTGTGGTGTTATGTAAAAATACGTATTCATTCGTTTGTATCTGTGCTCAAAAAAATTTATTTGCATTTTTGTTGTCTTTCATGAAGCTTACTCCCATATCTGAAGCTTCCGGGTATTGCCAACTCAGTTAATTTTCCGCTTTTCATAAACTCGCAGCTTAAAAGTTTTTGGCAAGAACATTATGAAGTTAATTTATGGTTTTTATACCCTGTATCGTATGGTACAAAGGGTATATTAAGTTTGTGAAAGCCGATAATGTATGTAACATACAGAAGGAAAATCGGAGACCCCCCAAAGTTACCTATAGTAGGATGAGGGTGACTAGAAAAGTCGATGTAAACAATCGGTCCAAAAAAAGCGTTTTTTATACTAAATTCGTTGTGTTTCGATTGAGTTTTCAGCTAGATTCTTTAAGAGTCATCGCGTGAACCTTTGTATAAAAATTTGTTTAGGGTATTTTTGGGTCGAGAAATACGAAAATGATACCGTTTTTTCTTAAGCACCGTTTTAGAGATTTTTCGAAAAACTTGTTTTTAAGCACTTGTTTCAGTGTTTCGTCAATATCTCGTGAACGAAATTTCGTATTTCTCATTATCACCCGAATAAAATGATTATCAGTTTCCCTTAACTGGTTTAAAATGATGAAAACGCCTCAGCAAGTTTTTGGATTCATAAAAATAATTTATTTTGTTACATTTTATTTTATTTAGAAGGCTAAGTTATTATTTAAATTATAGGCGTGTCTCAATGTCCTTCAGCTTAATATTTTTATGAAAAATTGTCTTAAAACTGCTTAGCTAAAAAATTTGTTGAATAGGCAGGGAAGCACAGCAAGTGCACTGCTTGCTAACTTCAATGCTGTGTAGCAAGCAGTGCGCTGCTTGGCTTCAAGTTAATATGTTCGTTTAAAACACAATTGAAAGCTGTCAGTAATAGTGACATTAAAATAATTTAAAAAAAAAACTTAAAAAACTATTTTCCTGTAACACAAACTTAATTATTCAGTTTTCCATTGAAACACAATTAAATACAATCGATTTTCGAATTAAGAAGTCCGCATAAGCACTTTTAAAGAAAATTTAAGTAATCATGTCCGAATTCAATTATTAATAGAAAGTTAAAAAAAATAGCCCGAAAAAATGTATTAAACTTACTAATATTTTAATTTTATCTTAGCAGTTCTGATTTTCGATTCCGATTAAAAATTTACGATTAAATTTAGCCTCAAATAGGAATAATTTCACTTTAAGCCAAATATGATTTTTCTCTTTGATTTTTAAGACAAAAACATCAATTCTGTAACAATCTCCCTATATGCCTGAAATGCATATATTATATAAAATATATGGTGGGCCAACTGCTGGTTGGGTTGTTAATTGCAATTTATAAGATATTTTCCAACAAAATTGAGAAAATAGTAATTGATTTCTCAAACATATTAAAATTAATTGAAACCTTAAGGATATAATTTTCTATTCTAGTTCAATTCTAAAACAATCCTACTATTTGTTACAAAAAGATTTTTGAAAACATAAATCTATTTAAACAAAAACATTTTATCGACTAAACACATTGAAGATTTTGTACATAGAATTTGAGTCGACATATTTTAGCCAACTCGTTCAAGCATATAAAAAGTAATTCAAATTTTAACCGTATATATGATATTATTTTCTATTCAATTAAAATCTGAAATAATCCTTTAATTAGTCGGAAATTTTTTTAAAGCCTTCTAAACAAAAACTTTTGTTCGAAGAACATTTTGAAGATTTTTTACAAAGATTTTGAGTCGAGGACATATTAATCACTAAGCATAGTATTCGACAGAAACTTAGCTTTCTCAAAAAAATACTCTAAAAACCATTATTTCAAAAATTGTTTGTAATGAAACTACATTATTAAGATCGCCTTGTAGATCAGAACATTTAAGAGTCGGTGCACACGAATGAAGAATTTTCAAGGAGAGAAGGACCTCAGTAGTAATGTAAGGAAAGTGCAGGGAAATAATTGCATAGTAGGGATGTCTCGAAATGAATATAGATGTAAAGTAAATTTAGTCCGTATGCTCCACTAGAAGGGAAGAACGATATTGCATTGCATAGTCGGGATATATCAAAATATAGAAAGCTATAGCACACAGGGTGCTGAGCCCCCTAGTTAAAGTATAGTTTAATAAAAAAATAAAAAAAAAATTTTTAAATTAACTTGTTTATTTGAGTTGTATTGACGACAAGGAAAAAATTTGGATTTTTTTTTTAATTTTAGGGACCCGTTTAAATTTGCTAAATTAGTATTAGAAGTTATTTTTGAAATATAAGAGAAGAAAAGTAAATATTTTAAAACGTTTGAGGGTAAATCTTGTCTTGTTTCAGTATTAAAATAATTTTTAAAAAATCATTAAAATAAAGGCATTTTAATATTACTTTCTAAAATATAGTTACAAAAAAAAAAAAATTGAAAAAAACACACTTATTAAAGACAGGGAATAAACGCAATGATATTATGCCATTTTTTTAGACCTAAAATAGCCTTTGAAAATTGCAAAAATATGCTAAAATAATTTCAAAGAATTAACTCAATGCTTCAATCATGATAAAAAGCTAAAAATAAATGTAGGACGATTTTATACCCACTTTTATATAATTGTCTTAAATATATCCCAGAAAAGTATATTTCGGAAAAATAAATTCATTAAGGTCAAGAAACAAAGGCAAAGATATTAAGCAATTCATTTTTTTTGATTTCAGACTTAAAGGAAAAAATATACATAAAGAATATAATAATTTAATAAAAATAAATTTACTTTCTTAAATATATTAAAAATATTTCGGAAAAAGAAACACTTTAAGGTCAAGGAATAATCGCTTATAATGAGTAATGTGACTTAAAGGATAATTTTAAAATTGCAAAAAGGGATCAAATAATTTCGAAAAATTAACTCATTGCTTCAAGGTTTACTTTCTTAAATATATCCCAAAAAAAATATGTAAAAAACATTTCGGAAAAAACAGGCTCATTGAGGTCAAGGAATAAAAGCAAAGGTATTAAGGAATTTTATATATTTTGAGATGGCAAACATGGCAAAAGAAGAAATTTCCATTTCCCATACTCCATACTCTACTAGAATATTAGCAAACAAAAGAAATTCATGCAAAAAAAAAAAAACATATGTTATCCCATACCTATATCGATTGCTTTTCCAACACTCACTTTCCCAAAATAATCTAGTAAATTCTGTAATTTGTATTAACACCATATGAACAATTTGGTTTTATGCTTACAGAGCCTCATGGACGTGCACTCCAAGCTAATTGAGCCACAGGGGCCATAGTATATGAATAAACCATATCCGATCTCTCTGGCCAAAATAAAATTCAACAACTTGAATAAATGCCATGAAGGAAACAAAACACATGGCCGTTGGCCTTTGAACACGCATAGAACGACAACAACGCATACACACACAGATACACACAGATACGGATACCGTGACACATACAGACGAACGCGTCGGTGTGCACCTGAGGGTCAGCTGGCGTCACAAAATTAAAAGCATCATGTTATATATATAGTATCTATATAGTGCCAAATATACTTTTATATAAATATATGTATATGTATATAAATATATATGCTTGTTTGTATGTATGCGTTTATATACCGGCGGGAGAGCGCAATAAAAATAAGGCATTTCGCTTGTATCTCATTCACTTTGATATTGACTTGAATTTCATTGAAATTATAATGATGTGTGTTTTATATACGCTCATAAAAAAAAAGACACACACGCACACACACATGAGACAAACGTGCATACAAATTGGCTCACACAGATACACACGAGCACACATATGCAGAGGCCCATAAAAAGCTTAATTTTCGCACTGTCAAAACAGAGCTAGAAAAGTTTGGACAAACTGACGCATTGATGGAAGTAGAAAATTTTAGTTATACATAGAAAGAAGTTTTCCTTTTCCACGCTAAAGGTTAGCTGTCGGCACCGTTTGACTTGACCCTAACGAAGGTGACGATGAGCCAAAGCACACCTGGATATGGTCAGTCCGGTTCGGTCTGTCTGTCAGTCGCTCAGTCAATCTGTCCGTCTGTCTGTCTGTCTGTCCGTCCGTCCGTCTTTGCCAATTTGTTATTTATGCTGCGTTTACGTGTTGATTGCTTATATATGCACACTCACACATCTGCACACAGATACGGCTGTATCTGTATACAGTTACGGCTACCACCCCCCTCCAAACTATCGATTGATTTGGCCGAAACTATACCTAAAAATAAATATAAAAAAAAAAATGACTCAAATATTCTTTGCTTTGTTTATGCTCAACAAATTGCGAGTGTATGAGTGTGTGCGTGTAATGCGTATAAGGTAAAATTTTTTACTCTCCTGCGCAGAAGTACGAGGGTTGCCTTTAATATTTCCAACAATTAGGTCTGATTTTATACATATATTCAAATTTTTGTTTATTTTTACACACATGTAGGAACACTTTTCTTTTCTAGAAAAGATTTTTATATTCATATTCGTAATACTATTTGGATTGGTATTGTCGATCTAAATCGAAACCTACAAAAAGACACTGGAAAATTTCATATTGATAAAAAAAATTCAAGTTTTTTCTTTTCGAAATGCGGAGTTTCTTCAAGTTTTTGTGATTGCTGAATCTAAATACAAGATGAAAAATTTTTCAGCACGTAGGCTAAGCCCCAAAATCTCTATAAAAAAAAAGTTCGATTTTTTGGAAGATCGGACCTATGGGAGCTTTATGATATAGTCAAGCGATTTTGTTCAAATTTGGCACATTGCTTAAGTGCTCTAAAATATTTCCAAACGCCAAATCTGGTTACGATAACTTTATTAAAAAATGGCGGACATAAAGTCGGGCGCGGACGACTTTGGGATACCCTGTACCACTAGCTTGCATTAAAATCCGGTTCCTTCACAAAAAACCAAAAACAGAAGAATTTTTAAGCAAAAATTTTTTTTTTGACCGATCGTTCCTATGGGAGCTATATGATATAGTCAACCGATTTCAATAAAATTTGACACAGTTCTTAAATACCTTAGAAAAGATCTGAATGCCGAATTAAGTTCAAATATCTTTACAAACAAACGAAACGCATCGAATTTTGTATAAAAAACGTGTTTTTGGATCGATTGGTCCTATAGGAGCTTTATGATCTAGTCTACCGATTTGGATTAAATTTAGTACAGTGCTTAGGAACTATAAAATACTCACGAATGTCAAATTTGGTCCCAATATCTTAACAAACAAACGAAACACAACAAATTTTGTTAAAAAATCGATTTTTGGAAGATCGGACCTATGGGAGCTACATATATGATATAGTCAACCGATTTTGTTCAAATTTGGCACATTGCTTAAGTGGTCTAAAAAATTTCCAAACGCCAAATCTGGT
This sequence comes from Chymomyza amoena, assembly GCA_037043745.1. Taxonomy (NCBI): domain Eukaryota; kingdom Metazoa; phylum Arthropoda; class Insecta; order Diptera; family Drosophilidae; genus Chymomyza; species Chymomyza amoena. Next base: position 111,322 of record JBAMAX010000784.1, read on the forward strand.
TAGGATATCTTTATAAAAAAACGAAATATAGCAAATTTTTTTTAAAAAGTTATTTTTGGCCGATGGAGGCTATATGATATAGTCAACCGATTTCAATCAAATTTGGTACAGTGATTGGGAACTAAAAAAAACTTTCGAATACCAAACAAACGAATTATCCATCTAAAACTTTTTTTTTTATTGAGGTCGTCTCAAACACCCCTATGGGAGCTATATAATTTATACCCAATATCAAAAAAATAAAATAAACTTGTCTCCTATGGAATAATATGGGATCTAATGTGAAAGTTTGGTAACTCTAGCTCTTACCATCTCTGAGATCTAGGCGTTCAAACGGAAGAAGTCGACCGACTTTCTTCGCTGGAAAAATTGTAATCGTATAAAAATGATGAAAGACTTATTTTGTAGATAATTTCAATAACTTACAAAAATAAATGGAAAAATTATCGAAAAAATCTAACTGCTTTGAGATATTTGGAAATTATTCCAAAAACACCAAAAACGATTTTGAACCAGTTAACCTACTACCTTTACGAAGACTTGTATAACAGATAATTTTATTTGCAACAATTTCGAGCTTTAAATCATAACTTTAAGTTTGAAAGAAAAAACGATACCGTAAAACCGAACTAACCCGCCAGGAGGTGCCCCTTACCCAGGTCCCTAACGATTTCGGAAAGTTTCTTCCATTATTAGGAATTTTTTCCAATAAACGTTTTTTACAGCCTTTTTTTGCTGTTCTATTTTCTTACCTAACCAAAACAAACACTAAAAAAAAGTTTTACTTAATTTCTTTGTAAACTTTTTCGATACTTTTTCGCTGGAAAACATTTTTTCTGCATATTTCTACTAAGAACTTTCCAATTGGAATTAATTTTTTTTGGTGAAATTCGATATTTTACGTTCCGTAAATTTTTATCGATTTTGATGAAACTCGAAATTTACGTCAAAAATTTATTTAAAGTATATGGGGTAAGTTTCAGAGGAAAATATTAAACGGGTTAGTTAAAAATCGCGAAAATCTACTGCGGGGGATCGGGGAAAGATATTGACATGAATCAACAAACTTATTGTTCTGAGGAAATATGCGCACAGTTGGTAAAGTTGGGTGTCTCTAGCTTTTCTAATCTCGGAGACCTCTGACAACGGACATGGCTTAATCGCTACCCGAGGTTATGATAAGCATTTTTGTATCCGTTAAATCCATTGCACAAATCTAGTATACCCTTTGTACTTTTTAGAACAGGGTATAAACATTTTGCGATTAATATTTTGACAATTTACAAAATATTTTATTTTTTATTTATTGATTCTAGGGAACAAAGTAATTAAAAGCCATAAAAGTTTACAACCTTCCGATCAGAAAAATCAAAAAATTTTGTAAAATATCGTAAACCAGGCAGACCAGACAGGCTGATTGCTAATATTAAAAATATACTTAAAAAAAAACAGACCTTAGGCTTTCAGACTGGTTAAATATATAACTAATTTTCATATGAAAGTCTTAAAACATGATCCAATAACTGGAAGGTTCGTGTTTCTCTAAAAGAGACAGCACAGGTTAAAGTTTTGTAAGATTATTTTAAATGGTAAATTTTTAGATATAAATCACAAATTTTATTTTTTTTTAAGTATAGTGACCAAAATGATGTCAGTTATTTGGTGAAGTTTGATCAAAATTACCGCATTTTTTCATAAAACAACCATAGAAAATTTGAACCAGTTTTCTGCGCAATTAAGCCCATGAGCTTCTTTGTGGCACCGTATAAAACTTATTAACCCTAGATGTAACTTCTACCATATTTGGAGATTACAAAATATGTTTTTAGAAATTTATTTTATGAATAAAATTAAGATTTTTTTAGTTTTTAATTTGTACTTTAAAGTTAACAGGATTTGCAAAATTCTAGGTGTTCATACAGACGGAAAAAGAGAATCATTTCTTAATCATCTCTATTTTGGTACAAATAACCAATGGGTGCCGATTTTTAACGAATTTAAATTCGCAAATAAGAAAAATCGTCTGAATCTAAGATTTTCGGTCATAAAATAATCTCGAATTTGGTTTCACATTAGCGTAAACTTTTTTGCTGTCTGCTTAAAAAAGCATTTCTCGAATTGAAGCTTTTTTTATTATAAACTCGAAAAATCGATTTGAGAAACAAACTAAAAACTGAAAATAAAAATCAAGTTTAAAATAAGCCAACAAAAAAAATTTAAAGTCGTCACGAAAATTTCAATCTCGGCTCATAAGATTTTTGAAATAAGTCTCAAGAGCAAATTATTTTAATTTCTAGATTAGAAGAAATTTGATTACCAGAATAACTTAAAGCTAAGAATTCTTAAGATTGAAAGTTTCAAATCTTATTGTGCCAAAAACCTTAATTTAAACATTTTGTAACTAATTCAAATCTTTAAATTTTGTTATTTAAATTTTTAATACCATTTTGAAAAGTTTTGTGCTTGTGTAAATTTCAAAATTATGAATATTTTAAATTTCTTTTTTAATTTTTTTTAAAGTCTCATTTTGAGAAATTTTCTGTTTGGGTAAAATTCAAAATTATGAATTTTTTCATTGTTTTTTTTTAATTTTTTTTCAAGTCTCATTTTGAGAAATTTTGTGCATGGGAAAAATTCAAAATTATGAATTTTTTTCATTGTTTTTTTTAATTTTTTTTAAAGTCTCATTTTGAGAAGTCTTGTGCTTGGGTAAAATTAAAAAAAATGAATTTCTTGAAACTTTTTTATTTTTTTAGAGTATATATTTGTGGGGCTTAAAGAAGCTTTCAGGTAATGTAAGGTAAAAATAAAGTCATCTATCTTTTAGAAAAAATAATAGAAAATATTTGTTTTTATTCCCAAGAACTATATCTAAGCTACAATATTCAATAATTAATTAAATAGAATACGTTTTTGCATGGAATTCGCATTCTATGTAGTTCTATATTCTCTGCTTTAAAATATTCTTTAAGTAATTTGTAAGCCATTAAAACAATTTCCGCCCCACTGTGCACTGCATAAAAAAGAGCATCAAAATATCGGCGCTAGCCTGTAAAGCTGCCAACTCTTTTTAATGCGTTTTAGTTTCGATTTTGTTCTTTTTTTTTTGACCCGATTGCGCACCTTTTTAATCTTGGTCTTGAACTATTTGATTTGTTTATTTTAACTGCAAATTTGGTTACGATTTAGGTTAGGCATTATATGTATACTATATGTGTATCTGTGTTCATATCTATGTGTTGGTTGTAACACATGTGTTTAGCTGTTGGCCAAATTCATGGCATTGCATATTTAAATTCAAATTGAGGCTCATCTGTGGCATTTGCCTTGGGTTAAAACTTACACATAGAGAGATCCCACACAGATAAATACAAAAACAACTAAATTCAATTTATTTTGTACCAACAAAGAGCAATAAAATATGAGCCTAGCATTTTGCCGGGAACCTCTAAACTAATTGACATCATGTTCAAAAAACTAGATTTACATTGACTAAGTGGCTCATAGAGGGCGCTACGGAGCGAAGAGAATTAGATGCATCAATTAAATGTGCCTGATGCCGCCTCGATATGCCCACTAATTTGTCTACATTTAGTTGATGTGTCTATGTCTGTGCTAGGTAGATAAATAATTGCTAGACAGACAACAAAACATATACAGACACACACAAATGCAATAAGCCAGTGACGTAGATAGTTTTATGGAAATGGGTAAAAATAAGGAGATGCTAATGTGAAACAGTCGGAGTAGCGCCTAGACATTGAGATGTGTGCAGTTTGGGTAAAAATGTCAACGAGTTATGGTTTATTAGTCTCACTAGATTTTTAATACCAAATTTAAAGGTTACAGTTTATCAATTAATGTAATAAATTGAAATTTCTTTGCAACTTATGGGGTCCGAAATTAAAACATATATCATATATAACATCCATATGAAGACCTCAAGAGAATGCTCGCTGAAAAGAGATTTAGCTCCAATGGTGAGGTGATTGCCGAAACGGAAGCCGGTTTTGAGGGTAATGAGAAATCGTATTATAAAAATGATATCGAAAAATTGGAAGATCGCTATTTTCGGTGTATCGCTCTCGGTGGCAACTAAGTATGATATAAAATACGAATTTTGCAAATCAAAAATTATGTTTTTATATGAACTTTTCAGACTACCTGTTATATGCTTCATTATCTTAAGGGAGATAAGCTTATTTTATTGGAATGTTTTGGGAGGAGCTGGTAGAAAATCTAAAGTTTTTGATGATTAATCGTTTGTTTATGAAGATATCGTTTTTAATAGTTCTCAAGTAGTGCACTTTAAATTAGATAAAAATCGGTGGATCGTTATATTATATAACCACCATAGAACCGATCGTTCAAAAATACTTGTTAGGTTTAAAATTTTGTTGGTATATGAAAATATCATTATTAAATTAGGCAATCAAATATACTTTGGAGTTCTTAAGAAAAATATCCGATTTCATTATGGTACAGTGTATCTGAAAGTCGTTCGCGCTCGACATTAACGAAAGCCATTTTCTTTTTATTCTTTTGAAAATTTTCACGGTTTTATTTTCTTTTTTAACAGACCATATAAATCTATCGTCTATATATATAAAAGAAACTTATGTTTTACGTGTTACGAATGTTCTCATGAACGCGTCGGTGAATTTCAAATCTGATTTCTGCGTTTGCTAGAGGTTGTCAATACGGAGGTTTTAAGCCTATTTCGATGTGTTTGTGTATCGATTCGTAAGATATACGTGTTACGGGTATTCTCATGAACGCGTCAAAGAATTTCGAAACTGATTTTTGCGTGAGTTAAAAGTTGTCAATACGGAGGATTTAAGACTGTTGCGATGTGTTTGTGTGTATTGGTTCGTGAGATATACGGTATATTTTTGTGAATATCGGTTTTTGTGTGTAAATTGTCACATATACATACAAAAACTGGTATTGTTGTTAATCTATGTTCGAGGTCCAACATCGTTTCAATCATTAAGCACAGTGATAGGCGTATTGTGTGGAACGTATCGAGAGGCATGCCAAAAATTGAATTTGTTGGAAAATAGTTTGCTCTGAGATCAAACTTTAGCAGATGCTGCCATTACTACTCATCCATATCAAACACGTGTTCTATTTGCGATTATTTTGGCAACATGTTTTCCATCAAATCCACCTGAATTGTGGATAAAATATCAAGATTTTCTATCAGAAGATATTTTGTTTCGCGTAAATCAAGCAACACGTAATCCAGTGATGGAATTTACGCCGGAAGTTTACAATGAAGCTTTAATTCATATTGAAGATCTGCGTTTGGCGATGGCTAATAAAGCATTAGGACAATTGGGAATGCCGTCTCCTAATCGATCAACGCATTATGTATTTCAATTGGAAGAAATGCAACGAATCAAATTTATTATTAATCTAATCGTACTGCCCAAAAACTGGAAGATCGCAATGAACGTGAAAGAATTCGGTTAAGACAGACCCGTGAAGCGTGACATTCGACTAATAATGGTGCAAGTTTGAATCGAGCTGCAAACTAATCTTAAAATCTATTATTTTCAGATAAGCTAACTATAGAATCTTACGATGTTTGTCCACTTTAAGACTATTCAAAAAGTTTGGGCAGGACAACGTCTGCCGGGCTCACTAGTATGATATAGAGAAAGCTCTTTCTGTGAATTCTTAAATCTTAATATACAGCAGTGCTCCGAAAAACGAAAAACCAAGCCGAACAATTTTATTCGGATTCGTTTTTGCGTGCTACGAAAAGCGATTTTTTTTCGATGTTTCACTTTTAATTTTCGATCAATTCGATTCGAACGTGGTTGAGTTAAAAAAAAAATAACTAAAAATAATAATATATAATTTTACTTATATATAAATATAATCTAACAATTTTGGAGAATATTTAAAATATTATTTCAATATAGGATTGGTGTGTTTTTAAACCAATTTTACCGATTCCTTTTAATTCCTTATTCAAGACATCATTTGGATTCAAGCCACATCAAAAATTCGATTTGATAAAATTGGGAGCGCCTAACATTCGGTTTTGAAAACGATTTCGTATAAAAAAATCGAATTTGTTTACCTGGACACGATAGGCTCAAAATCACCTCTATGAGATAATTGATCGCTTTCAACTTGCCGAAAACCAATGTTTTAATACTTTATTTAAGGCTTTCCGGCAAAATCAGTCCATATTTTTTTTAATAAATTTAGGACAATTAATTAGCTTATCTTTTTAAAGTCCAATAATACCTAAAAGGTGTTTTCCTTAAAACTGAATATTATATTTTTATAAATACACAATTTTTGTACCATGTAGACTCATTGCTTTTGTTTTTTGATAAATTCAGTTTTTTAACCATTAAAATCATTTTTTTAAGCACTATTCGCTATTTTTCCTTCCAGATATTAAGTTCTAAGTAATTGAAATAAAAATCTTACCGATAAAATTAGTTAAGTCCATTAAATAAATTTTCTCCATTTACCTGTAATGAAAAAAATTTAGTTTTATATTTAATATTTATGTGAAATTTTTGGAATTTACTTAGTATATAATATTATTAATATATATTTATTATCAAACGCATAGTTATAAACTTTTTATTTTTTAGTTTTTAATTTTTAATCTGCAATATCTTAAAGAGAATGTTGATGATATTTTCTAGGCCATGCTGGAAAAAATCGATGTTTTCGATGCTTTTAACTGGAATCAACAATGTATCGATGTATCAACGCGATAATAAGTATAAGGAATAAATATTCAGTTTTCTTCAGAATTCCCTCGATTTTTCAATTGCGAGTGTAATAGGTTAAATAAAACTTAAATAAGTAAACCTTTGTAAGGGGAAAAAACATTAAAAAATGAAACTAAAAAATTAATTAAATATTAAACTTCAAAAAAAGGAGTCTGCAAAAAATGTAATTTTATTTTTATTTGTTCTCAAAAATTTTGATATACCATAAATATTATTAGATATAATATACATAAAGTAAAGGGTTCAGGCTTTTCTGCCTTTCCAACTTAGATATTTTTAAGACATTTTGTTATAACAAAAAATTATTACAGATTTTTAGAAGGCAAAAAATTAACAAAATAACCTATGAAAAATTAATAAATTAAAACCTAACATAGGAACTAAAACAAAAATGAATTTTAAAAAAATATTTTTTTTTTCAGATATTTATATGCCAACCGATAAATTCAAAATGTTATAATCCAATATAGATATAAAAATAAATCGCCACACAACTTAGTGATAGGAAAATAATATGTAGAGAAACAAAAAAACTTTTACACAAGTTATCGCAGTTCACTTGGGTACCTTAACCCCTTAGTTAATCTCCAACTACGCCCCTGACGCACACACACACACACACACAATGATATATGGCATTGTTGTTGCCTCTGAGTGGCACAACCAGAGCGAGCAGCAATCAAAAGCAGAGATAAGAGCATAGACAAACAAACAAATATTTACACTCAGTGTGGGCGGTATGCGAGCAGGTTTGGAACTCGACACAGGTTTGAGTCTGTGCTTAATCGAATTATGCAAAAGGAAGTCAACAGGAGGCAACAACAACAGCTACAACAACTAGTATATCCTTGTAGCATATGCAGTTGCACATAACTTGATTAACATATTCAATAAGATTAGCAGAGGAGAGACCAATGGCAGTGTCTGGGTAGTGAGAAGTAAATATTGGAAATGCGCTCGGTTTAATTGAAAATGTGCATATTAAAGGTGACAGCGGGAAATCTGTGTCGAGTTCATTTAGGTTAATATTGGTTGAATTGATGAAAATGTAAAGTTAAAGGTGAAAGGGTTTTTTTCGAAAGCTCTTTAAATAGTAATTCTTGGGTTCAAAGTTGAATAGTTTGATTGATCTTTCAGAGAGTAGTAGAGGAATAACCTAGAGTAGGGTTAGAAAATAGTTTTAAACATTTCTATTTCTATTTTTGTTTCAGTTTCCTATACGTGACCTTGAATCAAATCTAAATGTCATCATCATGTATGCATAAAATCCAACTCCTCTCCTCTCGTAAAAGAGTCACACTCTGTTGGGTTCCTGGGCATTCAGGGGTGGAAGCTAATTCGATAGTTGATGAGCTGGCGAGACTGGGTTATTTTTCACTCTCTACTTGCCGCTTCTGTGGCATTAGCTGGTGACATAATGGGCCTTAGCTCCTAGGAGATATTGGTTCTCTTTACGGAGTTAAGAGCAGAGAGTTAAGAGTGCTTGTCTTAGCCTCGGCTGCCAACAGAACTATAGGTCTTGTTAGAGCGGACCTAAGGCTCCTGGTAGCCTACTTATCTGGGCAACGTACTGTACGTTATCTTTGATAAAGTGGGTCTATCGGACTCTTCAAAGTGCAGGGTATGTTTTTGACGACGACGAGATGTTAAATCAAATCTCGGATGACGTCCAGAAACAGTGTGGGGCAGAGTCACACATTTGGGAGCTGAACGGATCACACCGTCCAGCTCCGTCCAATCGCACCGAAGACCTTACTGCTCGTCATAAGGAAGAGAGTTGGGGGCTTTTCCTAATAACTGGTACGGTAGAATAGATCTTCAGGTCGCAGTGCCCACTGCCTTTGAGAGAACCAAAAAAAAAAATTTATGTTTGCTCTCGAATCAGTACCCCTCGACAGAAAAATGGGACCCCAGTGTTACTCTATGAGCTCGCCCAAGAAACTCTGCTTTCATACAAGGAATATAAATGTTCAATACGCGAGTTGCTTTAAAAAACTTCAAGCCTGGGGGATATATACCGTGTCCAGATTGCAGAAAATCCGAGACATTAATGTTTTCTTAAGAGTGGACCACTAGCCCAAACTCATCTAGGTCCTGGAAGCCCTACTAAGATGCTTTTCACGATAAGCAGATAGCCGCCCCACCGCTTGTCGGCTCATCACACCTTTAATAATTTTTTCACCGACCCAAGGATTCAAATTCCAGTGGGAGATGCAGGCAAAAATACATAAAACTGCGATGGGAATATAAGATATAGAGGCAGACAGAAAATCGCTTTAAGTTCAGACAGGGTGCTGACATTAGAAGTACTGAATTCCCCTTTTTTTCAAAGTTTGACAAGTCTCTACAGCAGTCTGTACAGGCTGTACTTAAGGTTCACTCTGAATAGAAAGCACAAATTCTGTCAACAAGTTGTGTGTCATCAGAGGATACAATAACCTTGGGAGCTTCCCAATAAAAAGAGAAGGGTATGCTAGGAGCATTATCCCAATATGGTTTTAATATAAAGATTTGACGTAAAAAAATTGACACGATTTTACTCCGAGCTCTTTGACAGATTACCGCGTAGGTAGTTGGCGCGTCAGTGGCTGATCAACCGGGGGTTTATGTATGCAACCCCCAAAAAGCTGGAAGTGATGTAACCAAATTTTAAATCCACGCTTGAGGTGCGCTATGCATCGAAAACTTAATCTTCATACTGTAAAGGAACAGATCGGAAGCTATACCAACGTCTTTAATGATACATTAAGCCTTCACCTTAGCCACCTGGTCGAGGGTCTTCTTACTACGTCAACAGATGGAAAACTTAATCTACATACTGTAAAGGAACAGATCGGAAGCTATACCAATGTCTTTAATAATAAATTAGGCCTTTACCTTAGCCACCTGGTCGAGGGTCTTCTTACTACGTCAACGGACCGACGCCTGAAAAGAACGTGTTTCCATTCTTCCTAAAGGACGATTTTGCAGCTCTTCCATATAGTCAGATAAAATATATATATTTTTTTTGGAACACTTCTTCCAAATCAAAATAAAGCTACAGCTTTAGTTATAATGCGAAATAATCATCATTATAATCGGACAATACATATCGGAGATAATCGATAATCAGTTTGGCCTAATAAGTGCAATATTTTAGTCCTTTAGTATATAGGATGATACGTACCACAATCACAATAAAGTTTTTTTTCATATTGTAGTCCAAGCTCTTTTCTTGTAGTTTCAAGAGAAATCAAAAATGTTTTGTTTTTGTTTTTTTTTATTTTATTTATTTTTGCAATAATTCAAAAAATTCATTTATTTTTATCTATTGCATATTTCTATTTTGATTCGCCAATCACAATACACAGAGTGTAGGAGACATCGTTGGACATGCCGTTAAATTAATTTTAAATTAAATTTTTGCTGGAACGTCTTTTAAGCCTTTTATTGGGTTTGCGTGAATTAAATTTCTTGCCAGCCTGTTTTTATGTTGTGCTAATCGTTCATTGTAACGGCTTACATGTTTGTTAATCTGCATCTCCACTGTGTCCAGATTTAGATCATGGTGCAAGGTCGAATTCCTTACGTACCAATCGCAACCAGTAATAAGGCGCATTGCCTTATTTTGGAACGTTTGTATACGTAAGCGATTCGAGCGAGCCGCTATACCCCAAATCTGGATAGCGTATCTCCAAGTGGGTGCCACAATTGCGTTGTAAAGTGCTCTTTTGCATCGTAGCGGAAGAGGACTTTTTGTGTTCAGAAGCCAATTCATTTTACTCATTTTAAAGCCACAACTTTTAATCGTTTGGTTTATATGTGATCGAAATGTTAGTCGCTTATCGAGAGTCACTCCAAGATATTAAGATCTATTTTTGAAGCCTAAGCACTTCTAGAATCCTATAATTATATTTAAAAATTCCATAACCTAGCAGGCTTTGCTTATTCTAACAAAATCTAGTAAAAAGCAGGCTTTTCATTCATTTGCAAAATATTTCAGTTTTAAACAAATAAATTTACAGCACGAATCTTTCCATACTTAAACCCAAAGATGAAGTGCAGTCTGTTTCTGATCTTAACTCTGCTATTTTTACTGAGTTTATGCAGCCACATCAATGCACTCATTGATTTTCAAAAGTTCAAGGACAAAGGTAAGCAGCCCTCTAAAATGAGTTGAACTTCTTTATATCGTGAGTCCTTTCCAGACCATCCCGACGACTGTGTCATTAAGCACAGTGGTGGCAAATTAATACTGCATACCAACGATCAGGAAAACTATCCTGGTGAATGTAAAAGAATCTATTGTGGTAAACAAAGCTGGGCTTTGGTTTATACGTAAGCGAATAATTATAAGCCGGTTTTTTTATTCGATAAACTTTTGTACAGTTGTGATAGCCTACGGCCACTAAGACACTGCGAGTGGGGAGACCTTATAAATGTGAATGCCAAGTTTCCCGATTGTTGCAAGCGTCAAGAAATATGCAGTCATCTGGCTGATTATGATGTTAATAACTTGGAGTAAAGACCAAAAACAAATCATAAAAGGCAGTTGATTTTTTTTACTTGTGCTTACAATTCACAAGTTGTTTTCGTTTTAGTGTACCAATTAACTGCTGAACTATGCTCAAATGTTTTAAATTTAGTAAACAAATTATAAAGTTAAAGAAATAAACCAAAAAATTAAAAATAATTTTAAGTGTTTAACAAAATAAATTAAAAATTAGTGGAATATATTGCATAATAATAATATTGTGAAAGCTAAACTGCGATGCTGAGCGTCTGTTGTACTCCTAATGAATTCCCGAAATAAACTAATTATTTGGAAAGTTCTAGTCGTGTGACATCGTTCATCGAGAATCTAGGAATATATTTCTTCTGGTTCGCTTCGCACTCTAAAAGACGGTCGTAGATTTCTGTTTCTTGGTAAAACTATATTTATATGGATGGTTATATGGTTCTTGTAAATCTTAAGAGTCCCAATCAGTATTCATAAGGAATTCTTGCCCTATGGCAATACTTTCTTAAACCTATTCAAGTTATAGAATATCTAAAAGCACACTTGCATATTTTTTTAAATATCTGGAGATGTTCTAATAATTTAATTTGAAGACGTCCTACGATATTCATTATGTTCCTGCCATATATTCAAAATGAATTAACCATGGTTTAAGAACATGTTTTAAGTACGAATATAAATGATGTTCGAATCGAAGAAGATCCTGAGATTTTGTGTCCACTTTTTTTAATTGTATTTCCCAAATATGTATTTTTCGTAAAGTAAAATAAATAATTTAGGGATTAAGTTGACTTCCAGTATTCTCAAGCTTTAATTTTTTCTACATTTTCTTACAATATTGTTTCTATATTTGGAACTACTGGGACCAGAGCAACTATAGGATACATGACGAACTATATATTTTTAAAGCCAATATGCTTCGAATCACCTTCGTCCTTATTAGCACCTACATTTCAGAGACCCTACTAACCCTATGTTTCCTTATTAGCACCTAGATTTCAGAGACTCTAATAACCCTATGTTTACCAAAAGATGCCAATACGCTTTACAAATTTCTAATACAGCATTTTTAGTTCTTTAATTAAATTTCTTCTTTTCTGTACCCTATACTTTCTACCCAATTTTTTCACATTTATTTAAAAATAAAATGTAGAATACCTTGTAAAACCTGTCAAATTTTTAGTATAACTTCAACTTTATTGGATCACTAAACTAAATTATGATGCAGCTGCAACTTCTTCCGATTATCACCATAGCCTGCCTCATTATTAACCTTCATGCAGCAGAATGGTCGGGAATCTATCGTGATCCCAGTATGTCGAACTTTTGTTTTTGGAATAACTATTTGTACAAACTCTGTTTACCCTCTTAGGATTTCCGGGCATGTGTACTATAACGCCCACTTTATTACTTAAGGAAGGTGTACGCATTAAGGATCCTAGGGGTGGATGTGGTCAAATCATCTGTGGATACCGAGGCAGAGTCGTATTTCAAAGTAATTTAATTGCATAAGCTAGCAGGAAATCGAACTGCATATTTGATAAAGGGTAGAAGTTTTTGAAAACTTTGAACTTTTCACATATTTGGTATTACTAGACAGATTTTTGACATTTTGTAGAGTATATCAGGTATCAGTATATGTGGTGCAAGTTTCCGAATTTGGATTCGGATTGAGCGACTACAAAAATATATAAAAAGCATTGACGGACAAGCGAACTCCCAAAAAGTTTTTTGAGGTTATGTTGCACAAAAATTATGTTTTTCGGGTTCGGTAGTCGGACAATGTCTGTTTTTTTTTTTTATTTGTCGCTTAAACCGGTTCATGTGTTGTCTTTACAATAGCTCCTTTTATGAGGTATTTAAGGTTAAATCAACACCCTAAATTCAAATGTAAAAAAAAAAGCCCAGCTCTAGGATTCCTACATTTTCTTTACAAATAACTCATTTTATAAGGTTCTTGAGGTTATGACAAAACTCAGACTGGTTTAGGTGCTTGAAAGTTGTATTCGGAAGCAGGCAAGATCATATAAATCATCGATCATCTAAGCTCGATTTTACTATTTATACGATTTTTTGAGGTTATCTCAGTTGGGATTACTTAAACACGTTCTGCGGACAAAAAATATTAAATTTTTAACGTTTTTGTGTCCATAGGCTAATTTTTGGTTTAAATAGGCTTTTTTCTGATTATTAATTGACTAAGGAGCTTTAAAAAAATAATATCGCCTAAAGTGCTAACAACAGTTGACCATATATGTAAATATATACAATATTTTGTCTAATATAATTTCCACTAATACAATGATTATTCAGATTAAATTGATTACAAAAAAATTTGCAACCATAGAAAAAAAAAAGGACGGCCGTTTATTTTATATTTTTGTAGAATCGGGGCTATAGCCCTGTAGCTCCCATAGCAGTGTTTTAGAGGACCTCGAAAAAAAACCAATAGTTCTAGAATGTTAAAAAAAAATTGCAATCATAAAAAAAAACAAAATGGACGACAGTTTATTATATATTTTGTAATACGGAGAATATAGTCCTGTTGCTAAAATAGGAGTGTTTTAGAGGCCCTCGAAAAATACCAAAGTTTTAGATAATTATTTTTTTTGAATGTATTGTTACCAAATTTAATATTCTGAAACTTGATGATATATCTTCAAGCGCTGTGTCAAATTTTATTGTAATCGGTTGACTAAATCATATAGCCTCTATAGGACTGTGTTTTGATTGTATTTGAAAATGTCGTGACCAAATTAAACAAGTAAATAAATTTAAAAGCTCTTAAGCAATATATCAGATTTGATCGCAATATGGTAGTACAGTGTATACCCAATTATTACACTAGTTTACAAATTTGGTAATCATTTTTTATGAAAATTTCGATCCTAAGATCTTCAAAATCGGTTAAAAACTGTAGATGCTATGAAAGCAGGAAAAAATGGCAAAATTTTTGGGAAATCTAGAGATTTCGTATACTCATAGCTACTGATGCCCAATACATCTTTAGAATTTGATGAAAAAGGGTTTATTTGAAAGGTATTCACTCCTACTTTCAATGGGAATTTCAAATATGGAAGAGTAAACTACTTTCAAAGGCTAAATGCAATTAAAAGTGACATAAAAATAAAATCCTTCGAAAAAAGTTCCTTTATTCTTAATAAAAATTAAACTAATTAGTTATTTATCAAAAAAGACGGAAAAGTACAGAAATCGAGGCTACATATCATGACCAATAACATAAAATAGCAAACTTTTCAAGTATCTTGGACTTTTTCTGAAATATCTAATATTTGATATTTGTACGAAAAGTCACCACACTGTTGTATTTTTCGGGGTTTTGGACACACAATTTCGGCTTTAGTTTTTTTTGATTACTAATTTTTGTGATTGGGGGCATTTTTGTAAGTTTTTCTACTTTCGAAACTACGTATATCGAAATAATGAAAAAAATCCAAATTGGTACAATTTTTATGACATAATAAGTGCAACCTTATTTTTAAAAATGTTCTTAGTCACTAAAATAGCCTTTAAAAAATCAAGCCATGGAAGGGTAAATCAAAAAAAGGTTCTCAAATGCTGAAACATAACCCAAACATAACAAAAAAGTCTCATCTCTGGAGATTTTTCATCATGATTTTCATAATTTTGGCCATAATAGTGCAATTTTCGATCTAATGGTATTCTATATCGATAAATCATTTTGGTTACGAAATATTCACTAAAATAGTATCCAAAACTTGTTTTTCAAAAATTTTGTATTTTCAAAAGTTTTTTAATTAAAGTATTTTGTGATATCTGACTCCAAAAGTGTCCTAAAAACACTTTTCTGCCAAAATACATTTTTCGCTTAGACTAGTGTTATCGATTAAAAGTAACGCTTAGGATTCATCAAGCATACAATTGCCTTACAACCCTACGAACATTATGTTAATATATTCGTTTCTTGATTAAAGCTTATTACTATAACTTTTATCTGTTCATCTCCGTGCAAAGAATGAAATGTATGGCTTAAGCATAAGCTTATAAAATTCTAGATACTCTTTTTTTTTAAAAATAAACCAAGATAAAAAATTCATTGCTTTGCTTTCAAATATCTATTGTATACGAAACTTTGAATATTAATAGTTAATCGATAAACGCTTCAAACCTTACATCGATAACAGTTCGATTCTCTTTAAACATTTTAATTATATATAATACAAATCCAATATCCTTAGCTGTGGCGTAAGCTTTTTAGAAAAACCCTGTCGTTATGGTGCGTTCAAAAATCCGGAACTGGACTATCCCCACTGCTGTGAGCGCAAAATAATATGTGACTAAAACAAACTGAACAAGTAGGCTTAGTTAAAAATTTTTGAATATTTCTACAAACTATACTAAAGAATAAACTCAAAATGCTATCAAAATCTGTAATACTGGGCTTGATTATGATTTGTCTCTGCCAAGGCATCTGGTGCGCTATATCAGTAAATAACTATAGCGATCCGAGTAAGTTTCCAAAAATCACGATTAAACTGCTACTCATTGAGTACTCGTTCTTTTATAGGTTATCCGGGTCGCTGTGTCTCTGGACCTCGATGATGAATTGATCTTGTTGCGTATGGGTGAATCTTATCAAATTGAATTTCTACCCTGCACCGTGATTT
>JBAMAX010000786.1:0-27856 GCA_037043745.1 Chymomyza amoena
AGGGCAATTTTGCTTAGATGTAGACGCCTTCCTGACGTATAAGCGAATAGCAGCGGTAAGGACCAATTCTGGTGATAAAGGTCCTCCTGAAGGCGGTTAGGTCGCTATGTCGACAACCTGGCAGAGCTATAAAAAAGAAGATTAGAAGAGCCTCGTATATCAAACGATACCTCACGAAGACGACGCCGGAAATGCTACAAGAATGCTTGGACATTGTGTAGATACCCGAAGAAGGGGCCGACCAAAGTTGAGATGGTGGAGATGGTTGGATGGGGTCGATCAACATGCTGAGAATTTAGTATGAGATGTTGGAGAAGACAAGCCGGAGATCGCGAGGAATGGAGGCATAAACTACAAAGCAAAGACCTAACCAGGGTTTTCTCGCCAAAGATGATGGTGATGATGAAAGTTGGAAAAGCCTTGTAATAGAAGATTGGTACTCTCTGAAGCCAATGATATTGTTTTTGCCCTTTTATATTGTCTAGTAGAAAGATCTTTCTCCTCTAACTTTTTCATTTCTTCACAAATCACTTTATTCCTAAAGCCTTTCGGTAATAAGGTGTTTTGTGAAGAATTGTTAATATGAATAAATCTCATGTACTTTTATATAGCTTTGTTGTTAATGTTTTTGCGAACGCTGGAGCATCGATGGTCCCGACGACTTCGTTGATATTGGCCAAAACTATATTTTGGATGTTAAACGATCCATTAATAAAATTGATTAGTTTTTAACTGGACAAAGGCGAAAGGCTTCTACTTTGACGGGCATATTCCGAGCTATGAATGTTTTAATAATTAAAGCAACAGATGGACCACCCTATACGTATACAATACTATATATAACTAGGGAAAAATGGCCCGCTTCACTTTTTTTCCAAAGATATAAACATTTTTTTTTTGCATATTTAAGGTAAGGTTTATTTTTTTTGCATATTTAAGGTAAGGTTTATTTTTTATTTACAATTTGTATTTCTAGCTTTGCATGGGTTAGAGTTATGAGCCGTGTATTCTTTTTTTTGAGTAAGTGTAAAATAAATCCGTATCATGTTTCAACGTACTTTTGTTACTTATCCGCATCTCCGATTATTAATTAATTACATAATATACTCATCTACCAGCTCACCCGCTTGATAAAATAAGTCTTCTAAAGTTTCACCCCACTTATCTGCAAGTTTCTTTCCACTATAGCTATCAACTGCGCAAATAGCATCTATCATGTTGTCTATTTTCTTTCCGGTTAGCGTCTCAAAGGGTCCACCCGGTCCAAAGTCATACGGCGCGTTAGAGACATCATAAATGATGCCTTTATAGGCAACCAAGTATCGTTTATCAGCCCGCTGGGAATTGTACTCACCCAGCTGAGCTTCGTTTAAAAACATATCCTCCAATGGTTCTTCTAAACCGATTTTCTCCAGATCATCGTCATCGTCATTATAGGTAGCATAGGTTCTTCGAAAGCTCGTAAAAACTATATAGCTGGTGGCAAAAATAATGGCCACTACAACAAACGGTGAAGCCAAAAATTGCAGTAAGCCGGACATCCAGTTTTTATCAAGTATAGAAGACATTTTGAAAGTGGCTTGGCTAAGTATTTTTAAAGATTTGTTAAATTTTGTTATCATGTTTCAGAAGCAGTTTTCAAATGAATATATCGATATTTTTGATAGTTTTATTCGATGTGACAAAGGTTACTATGATTGAAATTATGAGACAGGCTTGTAGTTACAAAAGTATCGATACATTTTTTTCAAAGGTTACTTTTTTTCGACAAATTTGGGCTTGGGCACACCAACTGAGATCAGTAAATCTCCAAACGAGAATTAATAAGCTGTATATGAACATAAGCCTTACCTGAGAGTTTCAAGGACATCCTCTGTTGATATATTTGAGGCTCATAACTGGTTTCCTTTGCTTTCATTTATAATAGTGTCTCTATTGCCAGAGGCGAAGTTTTCAGGTAAAACAATATAACAAAACATTTAGTAAATACATAAAAAGAGTTATGCATCGATACTTTAAAAAGTTGGTGTTATCGGAAAAATCGATCGAAAATTCAAGTAATAAAATTTGGACTCAGAGTTTCCATTCGTAACAATTCTTGACCTACCAAACCAAGAACTCAAGCAGATGCTTACAGAACTTGCACCGCTGACGAATTGGGTTTCACCCCCTAGATCCACCCCCCAACCCACGCCACTGTCCAGAAGGCAACTTAGCGCTACACTTGGCCCAAAGTGAGGAAGATCAAACGAAGACATTTTGCGGCAGCTTTTGATAATTTTGATGTTTTTCTTTTTTTGTTGTATTTTTTAAATGCAACATTTTTTATAATAATTTTTTTTAGTTTTTTTTTTATATGTATGCTTTGCTTTTTTGCTCAAACTGGCGCTCAGTTTCAATTTGGCGGCATCATTAAATTAAAACGAAATTTAAACAATTTCACTGAAAATTATACACAATAAAATGCCGCAAGAACTGAATGAAGCCGCAAAGAGTTGCAGACAGAGACCAAGACCCAGTCCCCAGTCCGGGATTTTGGTGTCGCTGTCTATGGCCATAAATGTGCGGGCGGGCGGCGGGTTGCAGTGCGGCAGCATTTGGTCTGGACAGGTTGATTACTGTTAAAATTATCACTGATTGTGATAAGCGATAACTGCGCCGTCCTCTGTCCGCTGGTGTGTGTGTGAACACATCATTGATGGGCATGATGTGGCTAACTGGCTCTGGCTGCTCTTGGCCAGCTTTGATGCTCAAGTTGATGCGGCTGATGAGGTGGCTGATGATGATGCGATCGAGGCGGCATTTTGTTGTACGCTTGATGAGTTTTGAGCAGCTCTTTGGAACTTCTTTGGTTATTTGGCCGTTTGGCAGTTTGTTTGTTTGTTCGCCTTTGGGGCCAAAGTTGAGGCATAACGAATTGTTACAAACCGAAATGGAGCAGCTCGTTAGTCCCAACAAGTTAATGTGCATGAGCTTGGCGCTTTTTTTTCGCTGCCCCGAGAGTCGTGTCCAAGTTGCGGCCTTTTGATATGTTAATAAGCATGCCACTTGTTGGTAGGCCTCAAAAATTATAAATTTTTTGTGTTAAGTTGGCAGCCAGCTGATCAGCAGCTGGGTGCTGCAACAAGTGTTTGCAACACCTACAACAAAACGGAGGTGTTACCTGGAGAAAGTCTTTGGTATGCAGTTTAATATGTAGCGTGGGAACACCCGGTACAAATATAATTAGAGCTCAGCTTTACTTATCGTAACCTCTAGTTGTGGGGAACGCCTTTAGATGAACTTGCTGCATTCAAAGTTTAGTTGGTTATTTTGGAGTATTTGGGAATTTGGCTTTATGTGTCTAGTTTGGTCTTTTCCCAAATATTTTTGGTGATTGCAGCAGCTAATATTATGCGTGGATGGATAGAAGTATCATCCCGCCAGTCATATTTTCGGTTTCAATACTACAGGTCTATTTACACAACTATGGCAATAGATTGTCAGCCTTTTACTGCACCTCTTGGGGTTAGAAGAAGATTCGTAAAGAATTATATCTTGTAACTCACGATGCATCGACGAATATCTTTTAAGGGCCATAACCTCCAATTTATACGACTTAGCGCGAAAATGAGGTAAATTTGTGATCATTCAACTCGGAACCTCTAAATGAAACGAACTTAACGAAAATATTCGAAATCACGATCAAGTTGTTGTCCGGAAATAAGGCGGAGTACTCTATCCGATATATATTTAATTTCCTGTGACTGCGGTTGGAGCGTAGGGCCACTTGGTTTCAGTAATCAAGTATATTCAGAAAGAAGGGTAATTGGCCAAGGTTTCTTAGTTTATTGGTAGGGCTGCTACCTTGGCCTACGAACCTCCTAAGAAATTCACGTTTACATTGATTGCTCTAACGCAGATTGTTTTTTAATTCGGCGCTCACCAATGACCTTATCGGCTTGAGAGGCCCTACATATATTCCTTTATTCATGAAGTATAAAATTATTCCATTTACTTCTGCCTCTTGCCAATAGTTCGAGCTGGCTCCATGTCATATGTTCACTAGCTCCTTCATTTCTGACTATTCTTATCCGGGTTTTTTTGGGTCTTCTGGGGCGTCGGTGGCCCAGCGGATTACGCTCAAGTGCTGCTCTTGCAATTTCTTGGAAACCATGGTTATTTCCTTCTCGGGATTTCTAGATCCATGGGGTGTATTTCAGCTGAATCAAGTATCTGCTTCTTTGTAGGGCCATACCAGTGAGTTGCCTTCGAAAGCGCTCTCAGGATCATTGCACTTACTCATCATTGCATTCCCCATCACGGTAAGATAACAATCCTCGAGGTGGCTTCTAGGAGGTGGGCACTATGATCGACCTTGGTTCATCAGCAATGGGGAAGATTGCTACGTTTATTAAGAAGCTAGTGGATTCGATCCCCTTTTGCAGTGGAATACAGCAGAGGATTTGTCAAGTTCTTGCGGTGTTGTTGGTTCAAAGTCATGATGAATTCGCATGCCTTTAAAATTGGTTTAATATTGGATAGCAGCTATATGAAATATAGTGCTCCAATTTTGATCTAACATTACAAAACTATTCAGTTTCCAATAAAATTCAACTGATATAGATATTCTACACATTTCTGTAAAGTTTGATTAAACTTGGTTTATTAACTTGTACCATAACAAGAATATTAAATCTGCAGACATCGTTAGCGTAAGTGGTAATAAAAAAATATTTTTAACATGAATGTGCAAGAACAATTGTTTGGAGCTGGCGAATGATGCTTCCGTAAGGAAGAAGTGGAGAAGACTGTAGGAATCGTTGTCCTTATCTCATCCGGTAAAATTGCAGAGTCTGTCCAATGCCTTCTTTATTTCCAGAGACACTGTTACTACTGTTTTGTCCATTACAACCGGTTATGAGTCTTGGCCACTTAAATTATTATTGGCACCAATTGGCAATCCCAAGGCTACGATGATGCTCCATTGCTGGATCTTCACACCTCATAGGTGGGTGCCCCAGTCGTCATCGACCTTTCAGTGATTTTCGTTCGTATTGCTTTTTGGCTGGAGCAATATCATCCTTTCGTGCAACGATCGTGGTTGATTTGAATACAGAAGTCACCGTCAACACCGCTCTAAATCTCCTTAAATCGCCTTATTGAATGTTGACATCATACATGCTTCAGCGCCATTGAAAAGCACAGGTAGGATGAGGGATTTGTAAAGGGCTCTGCTCTTGAAATCCTCAGTCCAAAGTAACATCGGTTAGTAAGAATTGTCCGTCGATGTATTTCCATGCTGACGTAATTTTTTGTGTCGTTGATACTAGTTCCAAAGTACACGCAATCATTTAAAACTTCGAACTTCTTATCCATACTTGTAGATAGATAGATATTTCGTCTTCTCCAGACTTACAGCCAGATCCATGTTTTTCGACTCTGACTCTTTTTTAATTTTCAGAAAAACTTCATTGCTATCTTATCAAATGCATTGAAAATATGGTGTATTTAACTGTTCATAAAAATGTCCCTAAATCACAAGGAATGCGTGATCCGATATCGAAATCCCACGGTCCATACTATTGGCAAGTCTAGAAGCGATCCGTCTTTCCAATATTTCGATACTGAGGATAGGAGTCTGATTGGTCGACAGGAGTCCACAAGAATGTGATTTATCTGAAATTTTTTTGTAGTTCCCATCTGAACCATACGAACTTGTGATTCTTTTGAAATATAATGAAAGCATTTTTTGTCTGCTGTGGGTATATTGAAGATTGTTTCAAGAAAAAGTCAAATGCTGTTGATTTATTAAGCTGAATCTTCAGAGCAACTAACCCAAATTGTATTTGAAGTATATGTATGTATATTCTAGAGTTCCAAAGTGGAACATAGCTGTTAAAGTATGCAATTAGTAATAACTAGTTTGTGCCCGTAGTTTTTTGGAGAGATCCATTGGTTTTAGGAATTCTTTTATAACAATCCAACCCCTTTTAGTACTCCTCCAGGAAGCTTAGGGCTTCTATAAGAACTTTCCACCGAACTCTATTTGGCGCAGTTTGCTTAGCTGTGTCCCAGCTGATGTAGGGACAATTCGATTAGTATTGTACGTCGCCAGATTGCCTTTAGCCTTTCCACTCGTCTGCTTTCTTGGGGGTTCAACGCCAAAGACATCCTGACAATGTTGCTTCGATTTTTCCTAAGAGTATAAACGATCCAACGCCACTTGCGTGTTCTTATCTGAGTCCAGATTAATTGTTGAATTAATTGTTTTAAATTATAATATGATTATTGAACAAAAATGTATTTTCTGTAATTCTCGCGATTTCGTTGCCAACATTGGTCTTGAGGGTTCGAGAGGCTATGACGATGCCAAAAAACCGCTTTCTTTATATTTGGATAGAAACTTGCGAATTGTATTCGGTGTTAGCTAATTTCGACTGCGATATTTACTTCTATACGCATGTTGCGTTAACGCTGCTGAGAACTGATTTTGAAAATAAACTTTAACAATTTCAGCTCTTTCTTTAGCTGTGTAATACTCCATAGTAAAAATTGTACAGAAATGACGCTTCCAAAACGCCCTAAAACTTGTTAATCGAACAGCTATTGTCTTTCATTCAAAATTAAGATCGGTTACCACAAGATGGCGCACCTTTTATTATCCGACGTTTTCTTCTAATTTTCGCCATAAATTCTTGCCGCTATTTTATCGTTACTCTTACCAAGAAGTCCAACAGTTTTGGCCTAACAGGATAATTGCTGTAAGGTGGCAACTGTCCTCTCCCACTACTTTGGTGCAATCTATCAACATTTTTTAAAATGCATTAAAATTCAAAGTACCTCAAATCTATCGATAATAACATTCATATTGCTCACAATTTCGGCAAGTTCTCACACTTTGAGCAAATCTTCCATAAGCCATTTAAGTTTTTCACATGAATTTGAAGTTTCATTCATCTTCTGAATAAATTAACACGAAAATCCTCAGATATATGACCGCTAATAAAGCGTTCCAATGTGTGGCATAAAAAATCAACCAAATCAACACAAAAAAAATATCAATGATGCTGCCAAACAAAGCGATACAAAGTACCAATGAGTTATAAAAACTCTGTAGCTGATACATAAAATTAATATTAAAATAACAAAATGCGTCAAGCCAACAAAATACAATATAAAAAAAAATAAAAAAAAACCAAATCCAAAGTCCCAAAAAAAACAACAAAAACTGTAGCACAAACACGTAATTAAATAAAAAACAACAAAAGACAGAAAAAAACATCAAGCGAACAAATGCTATAAAAATTCAAATAAAAAATTTAAATTATTGATTAAGATCGACGAAACAAAATATTAAACACGGTTAGACAAACTTAACATAAAACTCAGACGGCGGAGAAAATATCAAAATATAAAAATATGGTTCATATAATTTGCTTTGGTTGGGGAGTTTGGTGGGAATCTATGCGATCTCTGGATGCTCTATTGTACGAGATCATTTTTTTTAATAAAAAAGATATTTTCATAAAATATAAAAATATGGTTTATATACTTTGCTATGAATGGAGTTTGGTGAGAATCTATACGATGAATAGATACTCTTTAGTGAACTTTTTTTCTTTGTGTTTAGAACTGGTTCAGTAAGTGACTATTTTTTTAAATTCATAAAAATGTTTTATTAAAATATAAAAATATGGTTTATATAATTAATTTTGGTTTGGCTGCGATGACAATCTATGCGTACAATGGATGCTCTATAATGTGAAATTTTTCTTTGTGTTTCGATTTGGTTCAATGAGTGATCTTTTTTTATAATAATAAAAATATTTTATTAAAGTATAAAAATATGGTTTATATAATTGTGTTTGGTTAGGCTGTGGTGTGAGCGTATGCGATGTATGGATGCTCTATAGTGGACTTACGTGTAATTTCTTCTTTCCGTTTAAAACTGGTTCAGTAAGTGATTGTATTTTTTTTAATTCATATGTGATCTATAGATGCTTTATAATGGACTTACGTATAATTTTTCTTTCTATTTGGAACTGGTTCAGGGAATGATCATTTTTTTTCATAATAAAAATATCTATTAAAATATTTTGAATAATTTTGTAATTTTCTTTTTTTTTCAGTCTCTACCATAAGGTAAGTGGTATTATTTTAATTTTAATTAATGTGCAAGAAAACCGGCTTATATTTTTTTTGTCGAATAGGGAATCAAAAAAAAAAAAATTATATATATTATTTTACTCAAATACTTTAGTAAATCTATATATACAGACAAAAATCCAAAGAAAAGAAGGAAAATTATAATAATAAAATAATAAGTTCCCCAAAAAAAATAAATTTACAAATAATTTCGGAACTAAAACCGGCTTATTATATTGTTATGTATTATCATTTATTCATATTTCGTAGCTCACACTAGTTTTTGTGGAACGGGATTTAAGTTTTAAGATTGCCAATTGAGGCTTTGACTTGAAATATTTTTAATAAACATTTTATGAGACTTACTTTAAGCAAGTACGCCAAAGGAATGTAAGTTATTTGCAAGATTTTAGACTAAAATTACTTTAATGTAAATAAATCACATCCATAATTCCCTAAAAACGGTACTGGCCGGATTACCAAGGAGTACCATGAGTAAAAATGAGTGTAATGATCGCTTTCAGTTGATTTCTTTGACTTAAGTACTTTTCAAAAGTCACGAAGAAATTTTTGTACAATTTTCGATTTTTAATGGATTTATCGATAATTGAATTTTATTGGGGACTTAACCGTGAAAACAATTAAAATACAATTATTTTTTTTCCTAAAAGTTTAGGCTTAAATCTAAAAAAATATTTATATCTTTATTATTTAAAATGAAAATGAAAAGGTTCTTCAAAATACTTCTGTGGTATTTGCCTATAATATTACGGGCTTAGGTTCATTTCTTTATTTCTATGGTTTTGATATGTGCGATATAAGTACTTTTCAAAATTCACTATTTGATTTTTTTTTCCCAATATTTCGATTTTAAACGATTTATCGATATTTTAAATTTATTGGTCCTTTTTTTAGTAAGACAAATCTTGTAAATTATAAAATACATATATTTAAACTATTTTATTATGAAGAATATTCAAGAGCTTAAAATTAAAAAATATATAAAATTTTCAACTTTTAACAAAAAAGAAAAATATTAGGTTGTCAAAAAAGTCTTGCGGTATTTCCGCAAGCTTGTCTTTGCAAGCGCGTAGTTCTAGTTGTATTCGTCGCATCGGTTCACGCTAGAGCTCTTTGGAAAGCTCTTTTCACGTGCTAACACGTGTTTGATTAATTGTTGTTTGCTTTTAGTCGTTCGTGAGTTATAGCGTCGCAAACATGGAGCAAAATAAAGAGAAAATACGGCATATTTTACGGTACTACTACGATAAAGGCAAAAATGCATCTCATGCTGCCAATAAAATTTGTGCAGTTTATGGACCCGCTACAGTTTCTATTTCCACCGCACAACGATGGTTTCAACGTTTTCGTTCTGGTGCAGAGGTGATTGAAGATGCGCCACGGTCCGGAAGGCCTGTTGTCGAAAATTGCGATAAAATCGCTGAATTGATCGAAAGAGACCGGCATAGTAGCAGCCGTAGCATCGGCCAAGAGCTGGGCATGAGTCATCAAACCGTTATAAACCATTTGAAGAAGCTTGGATTGAAAAAGAAGCTCGATGTATGGGTGCCACACGACTTGACGCAAAAAAACATTTTTGACCGTATGGATGCATGCGAATCGCTTCTGAATCGCAACAAAATCGACCCGTTTTTGAAGCGGATGGTGACTGGCGATGAAAAGTGGGTCACTTACGACAACGTGAAGCGTAAACGGTCGTGGTCGAAAAGCGGGGAAGCGGGCCCAGACGGTGGCCAAGCCTGGATTGACGGCCAGGAAGGTTCTTCTGTGTGTTTGGTGGGATTGGCAGGGAATCATCCACTATGAGCTGCTCCCCTATGGCCAAACGCTCAATTCGGACCTGTACTGCCAACAACTGGACCGCTTGAATGCAGCACTCATGCAGAAGAGGCCATTTTTAATCAACAGAGGCCGAATTGTCTTCCATCGGGACAACGCCAGGCCACACACATCTTTGGTGACGCGCCAGAAGCTCCGGGAGCTCGGATGGGAGGTTCTTTTGCATCCACCGTATAGTCCGGATCTCGCACCAAGTGATTACCACCTATTTCTGTCCATGACGAACGCGCTTGGTATTCGGAAGTTGTCCACAAGAGAGTCCTGTGAAAATTGGATCTCCGAGTTTTTTGACAATAGGGAAGCGAGCTTCTATAAGAGGGGCATTATGAAGTTGGCATCTCGTTGGGAACTCGTCATCGAACAAAACGGCGCATATTTGACTTAAATCGCATTATTATAACCAATTTTATGAACAATTGAAAATTCAATAAAAAATACCGCAAGACTTTTTTGACAACCTTATATAATGTTGAATTCGAGTTTAAATTTTTTTGTTAAAATTTTAGGGATTTTTATTATATTGAAAAAGAAAAATAATATTTTTTGAGTATTTGGACTGTTGCAGTCGAAAAAATTGTTTGTGCTTCAAAAAACTTGGAACTAAATACAATTATTATTTTTTTTTAGTTCATGCATTATTATTTAATATATTATGAGCAACTCTATCTATGAATATCAGGACCGCATATTAAAGTAATGAAGGCCAAAATTCAGAAAAAATAATTTTTTGCACAGCTCTACAGCGAGATAAAGAAACCGAAATAATTTTTATTCGTTTTAAAGTCGTTTATCCATTACTATTTACCTCTTTGAACGTAAAATAAAAATTTAAATTTCTTTTTAATTTTTGCTTGTAAAAATTATTATCTGTACAAATTTTTAGCTCTTTTTTATTATTTTGTAAACTTTTTAATCTGCTAAAACTTTTTAAGCAGTGAGAACTAATGAAAAATCGAAATAATTTTTAATAATTAATATTCCTTTATTCGTAGTTATAAGTATATGAAAACCTCATTAAATTAAAAAAAAAATGTTCCAATTTTTTTGAAAAATTATTATTATAAGTTATATTTCAATTATTTGTTGATTTTTTTTTTAGAAATTTTTAATTTTGAACGAAAGAGGTAAAAAAAAATTATACTTAGAATATTATATTTTTAAATGAAAAGCAGAAATAATTTTTTAAATTATATTAAATATATATTAACTACCGAGAGCTACATTAAAAATTCAATATAAACAATTAATTTTTTTTGTTTTTGTTGAAGCTGAACCACTCAATTTTTTTTACAATATGAAATTATTTAAAAAATGCGCATTTAAATTTATTATAAGTATAAAGAAAATTTTAATTTAAAATCTACTGTAGAGATCAAGCACATAAAAAAAAACTATGTGACTTTATATTTTAATTTAGGATATATTATTTATGCATAAGCTTTTTAACACCAAAGCGAAGTCCTTAAAAATAAATTAGGATTCATTTAAATTTCTATGGCATTACAACAATTTTCAGAAATATTTCTAATAGTTTTGGAGACTTTTTCGTAGAAAATACTTTTTTTCAATTTTTTTAAGATTATACATCTCATCTGTATAAGTTATTTTTCGTAGTTACCTTCTACTCCCCCTTTATTTTTATAATTTTCTTTATTTTTCTTCAATTGTAACAAATTTGCATTACAATATGTTAGATGCCTATTAAAATCCATATACCCCATCTACCCAAATCTATAGAGCATTTAAAGAGCAGCACAGCAGCCTATTAACTTGCTGAGGGAGTGACAATATTAATTTATTTAATTTATTTTAATTGCCACCGTAGCTTTTAGATAAAAGCCGCCTTATAGAGATCAGATCCACTCCACTGCCAATCGAAATACTTTGTTTTGAGCTGATCTCTGATTGAGCGATGCTTTACGAGATCTCTGCACCTGGTGGAGCTTATTTTTTATACAAGTAATATTTTTTGTCATATTATTTGTTCGAGAAACTATTATCGAATCCAAAGTTCCAGCTGTGATTTTTATGCATTCATTGGATGAGTGTGTCTGTTAGGGATTTCTTACTGTGTGGGGGCTTAAGGTGAATTAGCTGACTCAGTTGATGCGTATGCGTGATTGGAGATGGAAATTTTAGGTAGTTGTGTCTACTCGGAGCTACTTTGATTTTAAATGCGAAACAGCTAACTATGCTAAACATATTGATTATCAAAAAACTATCTTTGGTTTGGCTCTAAGCAGACTGCAAGTTGCAACTGGCAGATCTCCGCCAGCAGTAAGTGGGCTGCCTGCTTGGCAATATTTGCATATGAGTTCATTTAGCAGTTTAAGAACTAGACCCAAATAAACTCAGAAACGTGTGCTAATTTACATGAGATGCCATCGCCATCGACATCAACATCTCTTTCTCCGCTATAAGAGTACCCCCAAAAAAAAAGGCCAGGAAAATTAAATCAAAAGCGCGATACGCCAACATGGCCAGGCCAACAGCCAACGCTACCCACACGGGAGCAGCAGCAGCAGCAGCCTCAATGATGAAGAGAGAAGAGTCTATCGACGGGTTGAGATCGCTGGCAAGGCATATAGCTTAGGACGCCAACCCACCAGAGCCGCCAGTAGGCTCCAAAAGAGACATGGGCGTTGAGCCATGCCCCATAGATCGACCCATAAGTAAGCCCATGGTCGCTGCAATCGTTGCTCCAAGTGGCACAAGTGCAGATTGCCAGCATTAGATGAAATATTTATATTGTCTATATGAATTGAGCTTACGGTCGGCAAAGTTCTCCTCCCAGCAGGACGTCGCCAGCGCTTGCCGCCGCCGTTGGCCTCAGTCTCCGGTCTCAGGTCTCAGTCTCGGCCAAGAATATCAGGTAGCGCACACAAGTGTCCAGTGACGACAGAGATATGAGCCATTTTGCAGTCACGTTTTATTTAAATATATGCGCGTGCGGGCAGCTGTTTTTGTTTTTCCACCAATCCCCCGTATGTTCCAAACTTGTTGTTGTGCTTGCTGTGTAGTTGTTGTTTCTGGATCTCTGTGGCTGCCGCTTTTGGGGGTGCCGATGAGCAACAGTCAGGCCAGGCCAGCTGCCACTCTATGGGCTACTGTATGTGGCTTGAACAAAATTTAAGCCGGAAAAATCTTGCTTAAAAAAATTCTTGTACCATATTGCCCCATAGCTGTAGGTCTACTAGATTTATAAATATTTTTGTCGTTTTAATTCGAACTAGTTTAAACACTCTGATTTTAAATGGCACTTAATGAATTGGATGGAGTTTGCTTTGGGGGCTACTCAGTTTGGTTAATTTTTATTCTATTATGGAAAAACTGGGAAGTCTTGAAGCTGGCATTCTCACAGTGCAAATGCTATAACTTTAACATAGGCTATAGTAAATGTTAGAATTAAACACACAAAAAATAATGTTGCAGGAAATCTTAAAAATGTTAAAAATCTCAAAAGCTTAGGTTAGGTAAGGATCGTGTGGACCTTTGTTATGCCTAATAAAGATATGATTTAAATTAATTATACAAAAAATTGAACTAAAATTAAAAACTTGAAGGTGGGAAAAATACAATCACTAAAAATACAATGCCTGCTTTATGGCAATGCAATTTAAAATTCGATTTTTTGTTTATCCAATTGCGCATAATGGGCTAAATTAAAAAATTTTTAAATAAAATATAAGAAATTTTTTAAAAAACTGAAACTTTAAAACATACAATTTTTAAATACCTCTCAAAACAGTAACACAAAATTTTTGATAAGTCTGGTCTGCCTTTCCACTTTATGTAAGGCTATTTTGCGAATACGCAATTTTATTAGGAGATTAAAATATTAAAATAATTTTTTTTTAATTTTTATTTGCATCTGTCTGATGACAACATCTAATTTTATGATTGAAAAAATGAATTAAAAAATGGCAGCATTGATTGTGCCTCAGTGAGTCCAAATTAAATTTTAAAAATTAGTATTAAACTTTTTTCGATTTATCGTGTCTAATTGTAGATTTATTTTTAGTTGTCTAGATTTTTTGTCAACGCTTTCGTTGTCACATATTATTTGCATAATAATCCACTCTTAATAATATAATAATATAGAAATATTCCAAATTATTTATCAGCAAAGCAAAATATCCTACAAATTATCAAATAACAAACTAAATTTCTCGAATCAATTTTTATAAATTATAATCATAAGTCAATTCGTCTAAATGTACAAAAATTATTTTGAACAGTTTGCTGAAATTCTCATTAAAGCGAAACCATTCCGAATCAATTGTCAGAAAAATTAAATCTCTGAAAGTTCGAAGGCACATGATTTTTGGTTTAAAATTGCACTCAGAAGATCTTGAAATTGATCTGATGTCTACATCCTGGATATTCGACAAAAATTATTATATTCATTATATGCAACATCTTTATTTTCGAAATTTTTCTGCATTTTATGCTCACCTGAATAAATGATTTTTTGTGTAAAAACAGCTGATTGCAGTTCACAGTTAAAAAATATAATTCAAATAAAGTCTCATTCCCCTATTATATAAAAAAGGTTCTCGTCGTTTACATTTATGTATAAGGATATATTAGTTCGGATCGCGAGGCGATCGTAGGGAGGGGCGAGGGTTGGGCGCAGCGATTATGTTGCAGACCCCCTATTTGCTTATAAAACTTTTTTTTCTGAAAAGGTTTAAAAAAAAATTGTACTTTTATTAATATTTCGCTTAAGTTAATATTATAATATTTACCTAGAATACCAAAAAACATCCTTAGAAAATCTAAAATTAAATTTTTAGTTTAAGAATAAAATATTTTTAATCAAAAAAAAATATTTTTAACCAAAATTTATTTTGTTTACCTATGAACCGATCTGCATCATTGGTTTTTAAGAATGTTTGGTGTCATGAATCAGTACCTTCTATGGCTAGACTCCTTTAGGATAAAATGCTTTAAAGATTACATATCACCAAAATAGTCAGGCCAGAAGTTGGTTTTTCCAGATAAAAAAGTTAAAATAAAGTAAAAGTAAGACTTGATGCGGATCATCGTTGATTGATATTGATTTTGGAATCAATCGGAACAGCGATGAGTCAATTTAGAATGCCTGGTACGAAGCTAGAATTTGGTTTTGGGAGGGTTTTTTACTGAAAAGTGTATATATTTCAGAGTTCGCCAAAAATTGTCAGCCATTTTTCTAACTTTTGTTGGTTGGAGAGAGAAGTGTCCGGATGCAAACTCCCCGTGACCTTAGGCATTACGAAAAATGTATATGTGGAAATTAATTTTCTTCAAAGAAAGAGATCAGACGCACTTTACTTCCTTTTCAAATGAGTTTTTAATTTATAATGAATATATATAATGGTATTGGAGTCATAAGATGCGGGGAAAAATTATAAGCACCTTTTAATATATTAAGTGTTTGGTAAAGATTATCTGTTCAAAATTTACCATTGTCGATTTTTTTTAAAACATACTTCTGTTCATAATTTTCCATACCGAATAAGAATAAGGAAAACCTTTTTTTTCGATTGTATTAAGTACCGATTATAAGCATAAATTTTAGAAACTAGTTTCAGAAATTAAGATCGTACTTTGATTTGAAACAATTGCCTTGATAAATCAATGATTATTCTAGGGCTGTCGAGGATGCGTTTGACTAATATCAGTCTCTATGGCACACACTACTTTATTCGAATAAAAACTATATACTATATACTTATAGTTCAACTTCTGAGGCCTTCTAATTCTTTTCAGGATCTAGAAAAATCTTGAATAAATACGAAGGTGTGATTATAAACCTTTACCCTTAAAGAGCTCCGAAATCATTGGAATATATCAGCCACTCAGCTGACTGAGCTAGATATCACATATTTCTGCTCTAAGATTCTTTTTCACAGTACAATAGGAAGAATTTGTCATAATAATTCGGAAATGATAAGAAAATAAATTGAAGTTTTTGGAAATATTATTTTACTTAATTAAAGCTTAAAATTTTTGGGGCGTAAATTTCTCTACAAAATCGGTGTAGATCATAATCTCATAGATAATCCTTTTTGACATAGAGCATGGAAAATGGAGAGTGCTTTGATGCATAAATCCCATAAAAATTTGTCTCTTGAAGCCCCACTCTTAACACTTTTTGTTTAAATATTTATTTATTTTATTGGCAATCAATCGCTACGAATAAGGTTATGATCCAATATTGAGTTTAATCGCTACACATTAAATATAATTAGTGTGTGATAATGAGTAAAGCCTTAAAATGAAAAAACAAATTGCAGTTATCGATAAGTCTACACTGTTGGGCAAAAGATAATAGTACAAGTTACTAATAATAACTCCTTAAAATTCAAAAATGTACCATTAACGCTTAAAACTTTTGATAGGATGTCAAAAAACTTTATTCTAAAGATTGTTCTTTTTAAAACTATTCAATATATTACTTCAACTGGAACAGATACATATAGAACGATTAGACTTTTTTCTCGTCAAAATGTTGCTTTTAGGACATTCTGTTGGCAAGTTTTTTGAAGAACTGTTGGTTCCAGCTGCTCCCACGTCTTCTTCTATGCAATCCAGAGTTTCTTTCGAAGACAAACACTGTTTCCTGACTTGACGAACAAGTTCATCCCAAAGCAGTTAGATCAAATTTAGATCTGAGGATTGAGCCAGCCCCAAGAAGAAATAAACAAGAAGAAAGAAATAATTAACTTAGTTTATTTATGAATGTATATTGTTAATAATTCAATATGCTTATTCGATTAATTTTAAGAGACGCTTGAAGCTCTTTTCGAATTTGCTTATCAATTGCGCATAATTTCTCAAGTGTCCGGAAACTTTTGCATGGAAGTGTAAATTAGAATTTTATACTAAAATTTGACCTGGTTACTATTGGCAAGCTCTCTCAATGGCACCATCCAAATCTAAGAGGTCGACGAAAAAAGTGGTCCGTTTTACTTGTTTTAATCGACACAAAAAAAAATTTTGATGCTCAAAAATATTACATTAATTTTCCAGAATTTTCAACATACGTTTTTCGCTAGCTTTTTTTTAAAAGGAGGTTTTGAATGAAAAAATTAGTAGCTTTTAATAAAAATTTAATTTTTTTAAAACGATATTTTTCAAAATCCTTGAAGAATTTGGTTTCATTTGTATTGGAAATACATTACATAAAAGATGAAATAAAATAATGCCCAAAAGCTTCAACGAATTAGATATATTTTGTTCTGAAATTCGTTTAAAACTAAATATAGTACATGAATGATTTATGGTTCCATTAAAATTCCGTTTCAAAAACCTTCTTAACTTCTAGCAGTATCACGATCTGGAATCTAGAATAACTTTTTAGTTTATAATACTTGGTTGACATTTGCGTTCTTTATAAAGATTTCAATCTGAGCAATCTTTGCAATTATATACGAAATAAATTTTGCGGCAAAGCCATCAATGTCAAGTGACAAGTGTTGTAAAATTATGCCATGATTGCCAAGTTCATGATATCTTTGTTGTTGTTACACACACACACACAGAGACACACACACACACACACACATTGCATATTTGTGCAACAGCTCATAAATTTTAATTGCAAATGGCTTCATTTCGTGAACACAAATTTGAAATTTCAATTATATGAGCAATCATCATTATTATCATCATTATGAGCTTCATCAGCTAAATGATTAAGAGAGTAATCATGCTCATGATTACAATGGAACGATCCTTCCGCTTTGGAATTTCTTCTTCTTTTAGTGCTTAGTAGCATCGCGTGTTGCAAGTTGATGATGCTGCCTGCCCCTTGTTGCAAAGCGTTCGATGATGATAATGATGATGATGCTGCACTAAAACTGAAGCATCCAAATTGCTGTGGCAAGTACTAGCAGTAGAGTGTGTTGCAAGTTGGCGTTGTCGGCAGCTTTAGTTTATTTGCCAACAGCTTTTGACACAGTAGTTAACCAGCATAATGGCCTGGCTAAAACAGGTAGCAGCCATGGCTAGTTGCAGCAGCACTCGGCAATTGCAATCTCCCATTACATTTATTATTTATTAATAACATAATTTATTGTTTCATGGTGTTCATGTGAACTTCTATAGTTGCAGCCACACTCGGTCTTTGACTTATTGAATTAAATGCACACACATATTGGTAGTACCCAAGTTGCAAGTTGGTAGTGGTGGTGGTATTAGCCATAGTCTTTGGTCGGCGGGGCATTAGGTCGCCAATTGTTAGACGAAAAATGGGAAACAATGTAATGGTGAATGACTATGGGATGCTCTAACTTCAGAAGCAAAGGGTTTTGGGGTCATAGTTGTCAAATGTCATCGCTCAATAGTTTGTTGAGTCACATGCAGGGAGGTAGAAAGAAAATCCGGGAAGGGGAACAAATGCACCGGCCACTCTATTATGGGCCACTCTATTAGTGTGGGCTTCTGAGAAAACTCCTCGCCATGAGGAATCCTTGCTTTCCCCTTTTCCCTCTCGCAACGAGCCAGCCAATTTGAGTCTATTCTATTAATGAGATAAAGAGGATTTTTGCTGCATTTTGTCGGAGAGGTTGTCTAAAATTAATACATTTCTGTTTATATCTTTCGAAGCTTCCATTGATCTTCATAAATTTGAAAGCATACTTATACTTAGCGGCAGGTAGTGAGGATAAACCAAATATTAACCAAGTAGCTTTTATAGTATGGATATAAGAAGCTCTCTTCTTCAAGAGGGAAACGGGGCAATATATCACTATAAACCAGCTGCATCTCTATACGCATCTTCTGATAATCATTTTGGATCTCTAGCCCCTCCCATCTTTGAGATATAGTTGTTCAGACGTACGCATTAATGCTATAAGCCTGTTATATCTTATTCTTCTGCTTTCCTTGACTCCCAGTGGAGCATAGGGCCTCATAGGGATGTAATGGGCTGCAGCTGACAGTTACCAGGTCTCGTCTGCGGCCAATTCCTACTCTGACCTTCCCGCGGTACACCCTGAAAACCTGAGTAACCTTGATGAAGATACGATAATCAACCCCTGTGGGATTCTTGGTCGAGATTGATATCAGAGGGAGCTCTCTCGGAGCCATTCCAGTATATTTGGTCTAAGGGTCTGAGAGAATGCACATGGAAGGGCGGATGAGCTGGTGCTTAACCAAGGCTCTCTATATAAATGTGACATGCGTTCCGTCTTTGGACTCATCGACTTCAGCAGCTCAAGTGTTTAAGCATCGAAAGAAACAACGGAATTGCTACTTCAAAGGCGAGAAATCCCCAGCTACGGCAGCTGGCACAAGGATTTTGGAGGTGCCTAATCTATGCGGGAACATACCGATGAATGTAACCATGCCTGTTACATACCATGGCTTTAATCCGCTATACCCTTAACCCAAGGTTTATAGGGCACAAAAAATTGGCGCTACTTTGGTGCGCCGTTTTGCCAAAGACACTCTTAGACTTGATCGCTGCCTCTGTCTCCGTGCTAGTCCCTGTACCCGTCGCTGTTCCTGTCCCAGTCCTAGTCCCTGTCTCTAAGCTTAAATTGCGCAAAAGATTCTTAAAGTTAATGGCCCTTCATAAATTTTATTATGAAATATGCCTGCCAGACATACAGACGACCTGTGTGTGTATATATATACATACTCTCATACTCATATTATCTGGTTATAGTGTTTTCCCCCGAGAAAAGTTCTCAGCATAAGCATTTTCCTCATAGCTGGGGGGCTTCTCAGCTGGTTCTTGTGGCTTCTGTGGCTTCTTTGGCAAGTGGCATGACAATAAAAATTTACGATTGCTTTTTTATGGATTTATTGTTTTGGAGTCTTTTGCACTTTTGCACGCGCTACCGTAATTTGACGCTAATGAGTGTCAAAAGTTGTATGTGAGACTTAACGTAACGTATAGCTCAACAATTTTGGACATATACATATTTAGGCCCAGACAACACTTGCTTGTCACTTGCCAGCAAAATAATAATTTTAATGCCAGCTGCCTGCCGCTTTCACTGTGGCTTAAAATCAATTTTATGACTTGGCTAAAAAATAAAAAATAAACTTGGTTCTTTCTCTTGGACCATAATTTTTGCTCGCTGAACTCTGGCCTTGCATAAAGCAAATTTTCACACCGCAACCAACTGCATATAATTTCACCCAAAAAACCAGAAGAACCCAGCACCAAGCGCTACTCCATTGTGCCCATAGTCGGTAGGTAGTGTCTTCAGGGCACGCCAACAACAACAGCAACAACTTTCATTGAATTAAACCCTAAAAATATGAAGCTTATCACAAATCAGGCAGCATTGGAACTTCATCACCTACTTTGAATTTTGGCTACCGCATGACTCGCTGCGTTTACTCCAAGCACTCCAAGCTCTGTACTGGCCTGGTCTGACCTACATATACGTGGAAGAGGAAGCTGAGCTGGGCTGAGAAGTATCTGGCAAACCACGGAGGACAGTTGAAGATGAACTAAAAATGCAATATACAAAATATGTGGCGAGCAGCCGCCAAAAACAATTTACCAATTTATGTTTAACTGCATTGAGCGTCGGAGATTGTAACCACCAGGAGATGACTACTCACCGGGTTTGATGGTGAGCGCTGCACTGAAAGAAATTCAAAGCAATGTAGCCATAATTTGTTTATATTATTTTTGAGTGTAGAAATGTACTGAAACCCAAGTGGATCTATTGTACCCCCTTCATGGCTCAGAGCTCTCCCAAAAGTCCTATGGTCTGTTTGGACTTATCGTAACAACGAGCTCCGGTGGGAGAACGTACATGCCCAGGAGCTTGTTTCTTTTACACGCGAGTGCCGTATGTAGCCATGCTTTGTTTATATTATTATTAGGTGTAGAAATGTTCTGTTACCCAAGTGGATCTATTGTACCCCCTTTATGGCTCAGAGCTCTCCTATGGTCTGTTTGGACTTATGGTAACAACGACCTCCAGTGGGAGAACGTACATGCCCAGGAGCTTGTTTCTTTTACACGCGAGTGCCGTACATGTACATAATACATGCGAAGAAGTTTCTTCCTCCATGCTACACAAGCGACATAGTCCTACAATGTCCTGGCAGAAAGCCCTTCAAGATTCTCACGGTGTTCTTCCCGTGAGTTACCATGACTTTGAACCTCTTACGGCTGCAGTCCTTGACTGTTTAAGCCCTGGTATATGTGCCCAGTGAAGCAGTTGTTTGTTATTCTCCTATATTCTCAGTACGTCCCGTACCACATGGTTACCAATCCAACAGTGTGGTTCCGGACTAATTAGCGGTGTTGCTGCACCGGACCCTGCAAGTTTATCTGCCAGCTCATTTCCAGAAATGTTGGTATGTCCTGGAACCCATCTAATCGTGAGCTTATTCCTCGAACCTTATTTATCCAGTGACGTTCTCTCTTCTTTGGCCAGCCCTGATGTGATCTTGGCTTTGCTTAATGCCTTTATTGCTGCTTGAATATCGGACAGGATGGAAATATCCTTATTATGGTAGTTCTTTTGCAGATTGAATTCTGTACACCTTCCAATAGCACAGACTTCAGCTTGGAAAATGCTGGTGTGTCTGCCTAGAGGTTCGTAATATTTGTTCCTGGACCCTTTTACCCCCAGGGCCACTTCCTTGATCAGTGAGTGATCTGTCTGAGTATCACTTTCTTGTATGTGGTTTCATAGGGTGAGCTGCCGCAAGAGAGATCAAAGCCTCTTTTGTGCTGAGTTTTGTATCAACGTTTTGGTTCAACCTGTAGTCAGCTAGCATTTCTTCCTTTGGCTGCAGAAGCATATGCTTGTCCTCCTAGATCATCAGCATCTTTCTTGGTGAGGCTAAAGTCATCCCCTACCCTCCCAATTCTTTCTGCTTTGTTTTAGAAACCAAAGATCTTCAACGATTTCTATCTAAGGCTAGCCGCCTTATATCTTCCAGCTGACCATGGAGCGACTTTCGGACTTTCGATGTCTGCCAGCTTGGCGGTTGACTAGTGGTTTCCATTGGAAAAACAAATTTCGGCAGATAAGGATTGACTCACCAGATCACAAGAAGAAGATATTTGGACAGAATATGTGGCATATTTGCCGCTGTAATTTGTTTAGGAAGATTTGGAACTGTCGCTGTTCTGTCTGGACCGGAGTAATAAGTAGCGGGAACGCTTTGTTTCAGAACGAAACTAAATTCTATGAATACTTTTTTTACTCCGAACCCAATCGGCTCGCTTCCGTTGTGCTTTCGGCTTCGATCTGCATTCAAAACCAACTTTCTTGCCGTTTTGGATCATATATTTTTCTCAGTGCACACACACGGATTTCCTTAGCAAGACGAGCGAACTCGTTGACTTTAGTCCGACTTGGCAAATCACTAAATTTATATGTTTTCTGATTCAAAATATTTATTACCAAACCGAACACAAATCCCACTGCCAGTGGCCCAAAAAAGGGCAGACCAAGTGCCAATGTTGCTGCTGCTGCATCTTGCCGCAAAGGAAGTGCAAGTGCTCCACGCACATCCACATGTGGATGCAACCATGCTCAAATTGCCTGAAAAATGGGAGGAGGACATTAAAATTCGCAAAATGTATTTATTACGGCACCAAAAAACCTCAACCTTAGTTGCAACAACAACAAGAGGACGAGGTAACCAAAGTGATGCGACGTTGTCTGTGTCTACCCACATATTTGAAACAAAAAAAAAAACAACGATCGACGACAACAACAAAAAATAACAGGCGTGGAGTGTTGGATCTACAGGATGAAGCTGGGTGCCCCCCCCACTCTGCTCCTTGTCGTCTGGCACTTGTGCGGCGGGCAGGCACAAGGCGTGTGCAGCGGCATGTTTGCAGATTGATTTGCTGCGGCGACGCGATCTGGACACAGATACCGCTGGACATAAACTGGCCAAGAAGACAGACACTGCTCTCCTCCAAGAAAACACTTGCCAGCCGCCAGTTGGTAAAGTAACGAAAATCAATTGTATTGGGGTATTTAAGTAATCAAGAGTGACTATCGCAGAGTTGCCCCCAGAAGGGAGCAACTGGTATGTTCTAAGATTGTGAGATGACAAAATGTTTGTGTGAACTAAGCAGACAAAACTGCATTAAATTTATAAGCCTCAATAAGCCAGCTCTACATTGTTTGTTTTTCCCATAGGTACTGTTGGCAAGGAGTAAGGTAGTGTTAGAAGAAGTGGCTTGTACCAGGATATCTATCTGCTTGATCCTCTGTCTAGGTCACCTGTTTCAGTTGCATTGAATCTTGCGATATTTTCCCCTATGGAACTTCTCGGATTCCGCTATGCCTCTGCTGATTATCCTTATACAGATAACCCTATTTATAATAGATCGTGTAAAAGCTGTATTAAAAATTTAGAAAGATAACCACATTAAGCTCACATCCAGACTACCACTGCCTTAAAAAATATTATACAATATCAACTTACATTTCCGACTTATATTTCCCAGATACTTCTAGCCTCATTGCTTGTATATTTTTTGAGCGTTACTAAACGTTTAAAGAGAATCGTAAAGCATTAAGAATGAATTTTAGGGGAAACTTCAAAAACATATGTGCACTAATGACCAAAACTTCAAAAAATTCCATATTTAGTTCTGGGAAATTATCAAAAAAGTCATGTAGCGCCTGCATCAAGGAAAATTTTATTGCGACCAAAAATTAATTTTTTTCTACTTATAAAATACGAACTTCTGGGTATATCTTCCATTACAAATAAAATTTTAAATTAATTTTTGTGTACGGCTTATTGAATTTAAGATAAATGGATTAAAATATTTTACATATGTCAAATGGTCACAATTTTGGTTTTAGACTTTAGGATAGTCCTTAATATATTTATCAAGAGAAATCCCAGCACTATTATGGAATTTGTCCCAATTTTTTCGTTCAACATGGATTCGTCATCGTTGTATGTGCCAGATAAAGCAGTTTGCTCCAAAAGCTAATTTTATTCTCCCTCAGGAGTTTTTTCCAACAATTTTGTTCAGGATGGTTTCCTCATCATCGTATGAGCCAGATGAAATATCTGGCTAATGATTATTACCAGTTTACAAATTTAAGGGTTACTCAAGGTGAATTTGGGCCAAGAAACACGAAAACAAAACGTTCATAAGAGAATTTTCTTTTTTGAACAAAATTTGAATTAAAAATTTTCGAAAAATCCGGAAATTTGTATTTTTGAAAAATTATCGTTTGCATTTTCGTGTTTCTGGATCTTTAATTACCATAAAACACACTTTTTTACGAAGGTTCATTTTTCGTATAAGCTAGTGTAGTTCATTAAGTCAAAAGACCATTTCGTAATACGTTTTTGACTTTTAAAATGGTTTTGAGATCTGCTATCGTCTTTAACAACTGGTAAAAAAAAGAAGTGGCTTTACTTCAAAGAAAAGGAAATTATTTTTAAGGATATACATAAATAGATTTTGACGGCATGAAAGCTCATGTGGACTCCATAGAAATTCGGATCAAAAATATTAAAATAATAAATAAAAAATAATGAAAGCTGACCAATCAATCGTTATGACGTCATAGGTACCTTTAATTGGCATACTGGGCTTAAGAACATACCTAACAGCCTGATTATTTTGCCGCTGTAGAGATAAGACTATGTCATTTAAAATAAATAAAGAATCGCGAAATGATTCTTTATTGATAGCCATTTGGCCATTCTTAAACATTTTTTAAGCCAGCCTGGAGTCAAGAGCTTTAAAATTCTTTACGATGTTATTCTGGTCTTACTCAATCCATTTGGTTAGTGGATTGTCTAAAAAATTGACTTTATTATGATAAGGCTTAGAAACTAAAGGCATGGCTAGAACTTAGGTTGGATTCGGTCAGAAAGAACATCAAATGAGCTACAATACTTTAAAAAACTTTAGCTTTGAAATCAGATGAGAAGGATTCATGACAAAAGCATATTACCAGCGATTTTATATTTAAG
The DNA here is from genome assembly GCA_037043745.1 of Chymomyza amoena. Classification (NCBI taxonomy): domain Eukaryota; kingdom Metazoa; phylum Arthropoda; class Insecta; order Diptera; family Drosophilidae; genus Chymomyza; species Chymomyza amoena. The sequence goes on from JBAMAX010000786.1 coordinate 24,919, forward strand.
CGTCATCTAGCGACCTTTTGCAACCGAATATTTATCAATACCCAATACATAGAAAAAGAGCTACTATTTGGATATCGTTTAAAATTGGTAACAGAAGACGTTAAACAAGCTAAAAAAATAATAAAGGTCGTTTTGTCGATTATTTTACTTTATTTAAAAGGCTAGACAAAAACCCGGCCTCGGGGGGAAATGAACAGCCCATCTATTACACCTTTTGTTTGAATCATAAGAGTGGACAGGAATAACAGCGGCTCCAAAGAAATCTCAAGGACCGGGGGGAATCCACTCCTTTCTCCCTCCCTCTCGACGGGTGTCATGAAAAAGTATCATCGGAAGGAACTTAGTTTTTGACGAGGGTCTTATGACCGTATCCAGATTTTTTTTTAACATCTGAATCAATGGTTCTGACGAATTCTGGCACTGTGGTTATTGCAAAGAAGGTTTCCGGATTTTTGTTTTTTCTTGACATAGGTGGGGGGAATCGAAAAATCGCAAAGTATGATACTCCAGAAATCTGCTAATTGAAGGTCCCCTCTCACGACATCATAACGGTCTCCGGAACGTGCTCTAAATTCTTTTCAGCCGGACTAAATCACAAAAAAGTACCGAAGAAAATGTAACTATCTGCATAAGGAAAATGTACAGAAAAATATACTCACATAAAATGGAACGATTTGGGCACATGGCCAGCATGCTTTCTCCCAGCTTATGCTGCACTTCCTAATTATAAGAAGTCTTGGAGTTAAATTTTATTGAAAACACATTTATCCTTCCTGGTGCTGATCGCCGACCTGCTGGTGCGTGCCTTCCTTTTTGTTCGATTTTTGGGAAGCATTACCGTAATATACCGTCCTTGATCGTAATACCATGTAAATAGTTTATCGAAGACGGTTCAATTTCCCAGCTCCATATAAACGTTGTTAATTTTACCCATTTTATATATTACACAATAAATTTTTGTGCTTTATTGAAATGGTTTTAAATACAAAGTCTACTTTTGGGAATTAAAAGTGAACTGTGTTTTGATTGCTATCTTTTCGCCAACTATATTGCACCCTGTACTTATAGATACAAATCTATTATACGATTTGTGCAATATATGTAAGGCACAGAAGTAGGTGTGGCAGACCTCCCATGATATCGTCCTTTATGCAAAAATGCTTATCATAGCCTCGGGTGTTGAGGATTGAGCCATGTCCATTCGTCCGTCAGTATTAACGCCTGGATTTCGGAGATTCCTAAGAACATAAAACTTTACCAGCTGGTGCGCATATTGCCTCATAAGATGAAGTTTGCTGAATCATTTCAATATCTTTCCCCGATCCCCCGCAGTAGATTGTAGGTGTTTCTAGCTCTTCTAGTCTCCGAGATCTAGGCGTTCATTCGGACATGGCTCAATCGCTACCCGTGGTTTTGATAAGCATTTTGGTATAAAGGACTTGGGGTCTTACGCGCCTCCTTCTGTCCGTTACATACATTGCACAAATCTAGTATACCCTTTGTACTTTTAAGTACAGGGTATACAAATTTGAGCGTATATTTTTATTTCATTTTTTTCTGCCAGGTGGAGTATCCCATGAAGGATACAATGATAAGGTTACGCTTACTCCTTTTTGTTCCTAAATTCCGCTTTTTGGTGGCACTACAAACTAATCCGCCACAGCTTTCCAATGTTGACACACAAAACTCATAAAATTATCACAGAAATCGTAGTAGAGTCTACAGTGTAACCACTAGTCGGCTTGTGACCACCTTAAAACTTCCCACTTGTTATTGTTATTGCAGTGATCTGTTGCAGCCACAAAGAGGCGCAAAAGCAAACCGAAGCTAAAGCCCGAAATTTATTTTGATGCCCTGAAGCTGAATTATTTAAACCGGCGAATTCAATTAGAGACAGTGACTTGGTTTTTGCGCGTCTTCGCTGCGTATCTCTTGCAGCGACAAAGTGAGTGCGAGTGGAGTTCGAACGAGTTACCCAGCTCCAGCTCCAGGTCCGGAAAAGAGTCAGCCCGAAAGTCTTCATTCAGGGGGCACCCATTGAATTTGCGTTGGCGCTGAGGGCGAGTCCAAGTTGGTGCTGCGGGTGCGGCTACAGTGCAGTGTTTCGATCAGAGATTCAGGCGTCACTCCTGGCCTCGCTTGAGGAGGCGTCGCGTCGATTGAGACAAGTGGAACTGGCTTGAGGATGCGAACATTTTATATTGTTAGTTCTTTTAATTTGATTTAATTATATGCGCGGGCTGCGCTTGTCTGGCCACGTCTTACTTGATGGGGCGTTTTGGTACCTAAAAAGAAACACAACAAAGACTGTGCCCACATTTCACTGCCACAATATTTCCACCTCTAAATGTGACGCATTTTCGGGCACGGTATTTTTTTGCTTGCTTGAAAAATCGCTGTCTGACTTTCATTGTATGTTTTGGATTGGCTGATCTTAGGAGTGGCTTGTTAAATTTCACTTGTAGTATGTCATTCAAGCCCTACAAAGAAAAAAAAAGGTGTTGGGCGGGGTGTTTTATGCACTTTTCACTTGACGGAACGACCTACAAAACTCTAATGCAATTGATTCGGTCGGTCTTATCTTATATGGCAGGGGGTCATAAGCTTTTTAACATTATACAAGATACTTTTGACATTTGACTGCTCCAACATTGACAGCAACAAGAGCAACAGCGGGGACTAATGATTTATCACCCTGGAGAGGAAGAGTGATCAGTCAAATAACTTGCCCCTCACCCAAAAAGCTCATTGCTCTATATACAATTGTTTCTTGATGGAATTTAAATGGATAAATTTGAGAGGGATTCTCACACACCAATCTTTTGATACTCTGCAAAGTGCTTTTGAAAATTTATTTTTTTGCAAAGTTTGATTTTTTTTAACACTTATAAAATTATTTTACGAAATGTATCTTTGGGTTATAGTTTTTTGGAGCAAC